>CANJKZ010000307.1:0-105202 GCA_947471745.1 Closterium sp. Naga37s-1 | reverse complement strand
TTTGTAATCATAAGGATTCACTTCCGTGGCGTCATCCTGGTTGCTCCGCTGCCAAGTCCCGTTCCTCTGTGCTAAGCCTGTATAGCGGCTAAATATTTCATGCTTTACCCGCCTACCTACATATATAATGTTACCTCACGCCTTCGCTTGCACGGTATTTTTTTCCCCCATAGTGCAATCCTTGTTGGCTCAGGCAATTGCATTCGTAACCTTGCCGAGGCATCGCCTAACAGCGCGTACACCCTGACAAGCCCTAGCTTCCCCCGCCTGAGCTCGACTCGACGGCGGAACCTAGAGGTCAAAAGGATAAAGATTCTTCGGGATACCTGCCTAGTGTTGCTGCCGTTCAGCTACCTCTACGCTGCCTCTTCGTGGACTCGGGCCACCATCCCTCACGTTCCGTCGATTAATCTTTCCGTAAGTGCTGTGCTTCCAGTGTATCAACATGTCTTTTTTTTTCTCTCGGTTTTTCGTCGTCCGATTGCTGAGTTACCGCAGTCGTCTTCTGTTTACCACGTGATAATTCTCGCCGATCTTTTCGTTCTTCATCTGTTTTCGCCAACGTGTTTTTTCTCAACTGGTTTCGCAACCAGCAGAGCGAAGCGCTCGCCATGACGGACGTCAGCAGTGCTCTTCGGGAACAGCAGAAGCTGCTGCAGTCGGCTCGCGCATTGACGCACTTGAAGAGTCCCGGCGATCGGATCACGAGCGTCGTCATTCCGTCCGTGCTCGCGCTCACCGCCGCCGCGCTCATTGTAAGAAATGCATTATGGTATCGTACTGAATCGCCCTGAACCGCACTGAACCGTAGTGGTGCATAACTCTGCATCGCTCTGGGTTCCGCGGAAACCATTGGAGTCGGCCGCTCTCTGACGCACTTGAATGGTCCCGGCGATCGGATCACGAGCGTCGTCATTCCTGTCCGTGCTAACCTGAGCGCCGCCGTGCTCACTGTAAGAAATACGTGGCGCACGAGATAGCACTGCACCGCACCGAACCGCACTGAATCGGACCGAAGCGCACTAGATCGCACCAAAACATTGATTTGCACTGACATAGATTCGCACAATAGCCGTTGCAGTCGGCTCGCGCCTTCGTGAACGGATCACGACCTCGCGCTGTGCTGCTCCGTTCGCGCTTGTTCCGTCTGTTCTCGCGGTGCACGCGGCCATGCTCATCCTGAGGGGCATAAACTCGGTCAGAGTTTCGCTGTGCTTATCGTAAGTACGGACTCTCGTGTTCTGCACAGTGAGAACGCTTATGGCCGTCTCTTTGGCATTGTATTCTTCAAAAGGACTCTGCTTAGAGCGCAAGAGAGTGGGGACCTTTGGTGGAAGGTCACTGGCTAAACGGCCTTTATGTAACTTCTGAGATGTTAGAGGTGCTTCTCCTTTGGTCTTCTCCTGTGGTCTTCTCCTTAGGTATTCTCCTTTGGTATTCTCCTTTTGGTATTCTCCTTTGGTCTTCTCCTGTGGTCTTCTCCTTTGGTATTCTCCTTTGGTCTTCTCCTGTGGTCTTCTCCCTGTGGTATTCTCCTTTGGTATTCTCCTCTGGCCATAATCTGCATATCTGATAGACTGGTTCCATTTCCTTTTGTGCTGCTGGTGGGTTGCAGGGCAGGGGTTTGTTCAACATGTCTTTTGGGATTGGCAAGAAAGAGTGAAGGTCCTTTCAGGGATTGTGATTCATTTGTATGACGTCTGTAATTTGACACTCAACTACGGTATCAGCATCAGTCTTGGTATCAGCATCAGTCTTGGTGTTTCTTCTATACTACCTTATTTCGCTTTTGTGGACTGCAATACTGTGCTGTGAATATTTCTCCGTTGCACCTTTTTCATGTATTGCAGCTTCATGTGATAGGACTAGCTCTTCTCTTGCCGATATTATGCATGGGTAGATACTGTTGGAAGAATTACAGGACAGATGAGTACCTTACCAATTTCACCCATTTTATCCAGGATGTGCTGGTACGGTACGGTACATGTTTGTTGTCATAAGATGTCACATGAAAAAACAAAAATTTTATATACAATGCAGACACTGGACGCTGTCCTGTCCAGGACTGGGGCACTGTGTCTCAAAAGCTTCCCTTCAGCAGCACTGCTCAGACCACTGAACGTGCTTCTGAGGGACAACTATCCTCCCATCTTCCTCATTCCCATACGCCGGCAGCATCATGAGACTGATGCATCTTCTTCAACCCCCCACTGCCACCTTTGTGTCAAGGCAACCACTCAGCAGCACTGCTCAGACCACTGAACGTGCTTCTGGGGGACAACTATCCTCCCATCCTCCACATTCCCATACGCCTGCAGCGCATCATGAGACCGATGCAACTTCTTCAACCCCCCACTGCTGCCTCCTCCTCCCCCGGCCGTCACCTGCGACGGCACCTGTGGTTCCCGAGTCAGGATTTCAGAGAGGCTGCAGCTGCTGCTACTGCCACTCGCACCTGTTGTGCTGTACTTGCCTCTTAACTCACCCCTGGACTTCCCGGAAGTAGGGCTGCGAGTGCTGGTACTGCTGCCGGCACTGCTTCCAGCAAAACTAGAGCTGCTGTTGCCATTGCTGCAGTCATCTTCCGTTTGATCCGCGCGGAGGGGAGTGAAGCACGGGTGCCGAGGCCGAAGGTGGGAGGAGCTATCACGAGGC
This sequence comes from Closterium sp. Naga37s-1, assembly GCA_947471745.1. NCBI lineage: Eukaryota > Viridiplantae > Streptophyta > Zygnematophyceae > Desmidiales > Closteriaceae > Closterium > Closterium sp. Naga37s-1. Next base: position 102,547 of record CANJKZ010000307.1, on the reverse strand, counting down.
AAGGACTCACTTGAACCACCAGCACCAGAGCCACCAGCACCAGCGGCTGCTGCTCTAGCCACAGTAACCCGAGCATGAGTCACAGCCGCGTCCCTCTCTGCTCTCATCATTTCCAGCTGCCTCTTAATCTCCGCATACTGCCTCTTAGTCTCCAATAACTCACGCTTTAATTCCCCATTTTCCCGCTCCGCCCTTATCTTCTCTGCCTCCACCCGCGCCAGCTCCTCCGCCTTTTCCGCGTCCGACGTGGACCAAGCTGCCAGCGTGGCCTCCATCTCAACCACCAGCAAATCGCGCTCCGCCCGAGCCGCATCCATGGCTTCCCGCGATTCGCGGGCCTCCTTCCGAGCTTCTTCCAGCGAGACCGCCAGCTGCTGCGTGGTAACTGAGAACGCTTCGAGCTTATTCTGAAGCTCCTCGAACCCGCTTGCGAGCCATTGCCCGTCCCCTCGCCGCATCTGCCGCCGCTGCAGCCGCTGCGGTGACTTCAAGGCCTGCGACCACCGCTTCCGCAGCGACGTTACACTTGCTTGAGCTGCGCTTGCTTTTACAGAGTCGCGAGGCGGCTGTTAGCGGGGATGACGGCGACTCGGCCATTGCAGCGGCGACGCTCGTGTGACTGAGCGCGTCGCATACCTCCCATGCCGACTCTCGCGGGGGCGACGTCTTTAAAATGCTCCTCTGCTGCTGACGAGGCTCGAGCTGCGACGAGGAACTGTTGTAGTGGCGACTCGGCCTTTCGGGGCGCTCCGACTGCGAAACCTTGCGCAGGCGGCGCCGTTCATCTCGGCGCTCTTCGCGGCTCTCGTCGCGGTGCTGGTCTTTGAGAAGGAGCCGCGCGTCGGGCGACGAAGGCGAGCAGGGGGAAATGTGGCCGGGATTCGACTGCTGCCGCGTCTTTCGCGGCGGAAGTTTCGGCGAAGGGACCGAATAGTCCACCCCCATACGGTGCGGCGACGGGGACGGCGACAGCAACGGCGACGGCGACGGCGGCCTTGGCGACGGTACTTGTAGCGACTCGACACCACCGACGAGTAGCCGAACCGCGAGGCGACGCGACGAGGAGGGAGAGTTGAAGTGGCTCGATGACCGTTGCGCCGGTTCGAAGGGTACTGACTCGGTGGACGAGCCGCCATCAACGGACGCGGACCGCGAGAAGCGGGAGAGAATGTCGTCGACGCGGCGCTGATTGGCCGAGGACGACGGTGATGGCACGCTATTGGACGCTGGAACGCGGACGCGCGTGGAGCTAGGAGGCGTCATTGGCGGAGAAATAGTGAGATGACGTGGAATAAATGGCGTGGAGCGAGTACGAGTGGGCAGTGGTATTAGACAATTGTCCTGGAAAAGTAATATGAACGAATTCAGCGCTGCGTAAGTTCAATCAGAAATCAAGGAGAAAAATTAGGCTGCGAGCGGGTGGTTGATCTACGCGACACAATTTGTGCAAAATCGAGCTGCAACTGTTTATGGTACGAGAGGGTTTGCGCTGCGAGGGCTTTCGACGAGATCCAAGAAAATTCGGCGATAGGAACGTCTGTTGTTGGAGGGTTGTTCAAGGACGACTGGTCAGGAAGAGAGATGAAAGTGGGATGAGTGACAGATGGGTGTGGTTTTCTTCGTTCTTATGCACAGCTGCGCCGAAGCTCTGAGAGGGCTGCTGCTGACGAAAGCTGTGCTTGATACACTCTCGCTGCCTGCACCGTTCTTGTTTGCGCCTCGCCTCGCGCCAGCCATGCATTGTTCTGCTCCCTGCACTCACGCTGTCGTTGCCGCTGCTGACTAACGAGTCTCTCGAGTCTTCTCCGTTCACCACCGCCGGGAAACGCTTTGAACCATTTCAAACGCGGGTTTACCATGCTATACCGACTTCTCTGTAATTCGTAACGAATCTTGCCTTCTTTCTGACCCAGAAATCCTATCAAATCGAAACGGAACGAAGTGTACTCCTCAGGTATTGGTCGGCGCAGTGTGGTTAGTTCAGTTGAAACTTGGAAAACCCTCCACAATACTTCCTCCCCAATGAGATTTGAAACGATTTCGCCAAGTGTGGGGGTCGCAGAAAGTCGACACTGGGTGAACTGAGCGGTTACACGTGTTTGAATCTCGGCAAAAAAATAACGAAAATTATGCGAAATGCCAGTTGACAGATTACTTGTTCTGATATGTTTAGGTAAGAGAAATAATCGCGGGCGGTAAGTATTCCGCGCTGTGGAAAAGGCTTGAAATTGAATTGCTGTGAATCAACTTGTTTTATGTCCACCCAGAACATCAGCAAGCTGTGTCTGCTTCTGCCCTTTTAGCACAGCAGTGAAAGTCGGTGATTCGTAAACAAGCACAACACTACAAAATGCGTTTTGTAGTTGCTGTGAGATGAGGCTACACTTCGGTCAGCACACACAGAAGGGTTGGGTGGTCGACGTGATAGGTGGCCCCCACGCGCACTCCACATCCGCAAATCTCGTAGAGCAGAACAGCGGTAAAACTAAATCATCCTTACAGCGAAAATTATTCTTGCCCGTGAAAAGGGCATGGCACGGGTGGTGTGCAAGTGTGGGGGGTAGTCACTTGTCTCGTACAGCACGACTGGAGGAAATACAGATGGAGGCGGTTTCCGAACCGTACGAACGAAAATGACTCGTTCGCACGCGAAGAAACAGCACCACCAGTGGCATCTCAGGAAACGGGCCAGGTGTAACATATTCGCGAGAGTTGATTTGCTTCTGGGATGTCGATCAACAAACAAACCACACCTGCCAGCCACCCCCTTCCCGCATCCCCCCCTCTCTCTCCCCCTCCGCTCAAGGCCTCTGCCTCCTCCAACCCTCCACTCTCACTTCTGTCCCTTCCTGTCCCGCCTTACCCTCCCCTCTTCGGAGATGCCTGTGGGAGGCAGACAGATTTGGCTGGACCGCCAACTACAGTAGCCCAAGGCCTAGCTGGCAGTCACTGCCGCTAAAACCTGTAACGGCGAGGCGATATTTCATCTCCTCCTCTCCTCCCCACAACAAGCAGCTCGATGTAGCCGACGCGAACATTAGTGGCCGTACGAAGGGAACTGCCAAACTTTCGGTAACGCACGCACTGCAGCGCACTTCTGCCTGTGGGAGGGGAGGGAGGGAGGGAAGGGGAAGGAACGACAGCGCCTTGCCTTGCCACGTGTTCACGGAAGCTGCCCAAACTGCCACTCGAACGCAGCAGGTCCGAGCCGAGAGACGCACAACAATGAACAGTGTTGACCCATTATTTGTAATACAATGTAAAAAGAACATTGGAACACTTCTGCACTGCCGTAACCCAACCCCTAATATCAAATTCGGTCAGTAGGAAAGGTAAGCTTACATGGAATTACTCCACAAATTCACAACAGGAAATATCACAGACGCCTTATTTTACATCTGAGAATTACCTTCAGCAAACAGGGCTGCTGCTAACAGAGAGGCTAGTGGCATAAGGAGAGCGAGGAGACAAGCTTGAAAACCGGAGAGGCGGGCTGCCCGGCGAGAAAAACAACGCAGCATGCCCGGGAACTCTTGAGGGGCTGGCTGGAGAACGAGGGGAAAATCCTGGAGAGGAACAGCGAGGCGATCTAGGAGGATATGATGGGGATCGTGGCGGGTAGGGAGGAGACCTTGGGGGATAAGAGGGCGATCGGGTGTGTCTCGCATGCTGCTGTTGGTACATGTGCTGCTGTTGGTAGGATGGAGACCTGGGCGGCAAGCTCTGTCTGGTAATGTAGGTTGGATGCTGTGGGGGACGAGGCCCTTCGTTACAAGAACGTGAATCGGTAGAAGAATTGGAATCTGGAGGAGAACTCCTGCTCGCTCTAAGATTGCCGCTTTCTTGCTGCTGGTGCTGTTGCTGCTGGTGCTGCAGCTGGCCCTGCCTCCGCTCTCTCTCATCGTCTGTCTCCGTCACAAGAAAATCCACCCAGAGGTCAGTGAGGGACTGCAGGGAGGGAGAAAAGGGCACAAGGAGAACACACAGACAAAGAAACTTCAGCTTTTTTCCTTGCTGATGTGGCCGCTGCTGCTGGCCCTGCCTCCGCTCTCTCTAATCGCATGTCTCCTTCACAAGAAAATCCACCCAGAGGTCAGTGAGGGACTGCAGGGAGGGAGACATGGGCACAAGGATAACACACAGATTAATCATTTTCAGCTTTCTTCCTTGCCACTGTGGCTGCTGCTGCTGCTGGCCCTGCCTCTGCTATCTGTCCTTGTCTGTCTCCGTCACAAGAAAATCCACCCAAAGGTCAGAGAGGGACTGCAGGGTATGGGGTATGGGTTAGGAGTTCTGAGACAGGCAGCACAGAGAGAAAGCAAGTGCAGGGGGAGAGCTATGAGTTCTTTTGTCATCATCTGTTTCCTCCCCAAGAAAATCCACCTTGAAGCCTGTGAACGACTGCAGGTGGTTGAAAACGGAAGCATGAATTCTGGAAAATCATCACAGCAGGTGACATCACAGCAAGTGACATCACAGCAGGTGACATCACAGCAAGTGACATCACAGCAAGTGACATCACAGCAGGTGACATCACAGCAAGTGACATCACAGCAAGTGACATCACAGCAAGTGACATCACAGCAAGTGACATCACAGCAAGTGACATCACAGCAAGTGACATCACAGCTAGTGACAGCTTTCGAAGAAATGTGAAGGAAAGGCAAGTCATGCACAATCTTACCCCTGATTTTTTCGCCTCTGGCTTTTTTTCCGCCTCTTCCTGCTTCTGGGAATCTTTCCCAGCCCCTCCCAAACTTTCCGAACTGCTTCTATTCGACCCCATAAACCCGCCCGCGATCCGTCCGGGCAGCCCGAAAACTCCTCCCTTGCTGCCCTTGCTGCTGCCCTGCCGCGCACTCCCCTTGGATTTGAAACTGGCGCTTCTGGTGAGAGCAGGGTGCGAAGCTGCTGCTTCTAGCTGCTGCCTCTCGTCCTTGGAGCACTCGAGAATGCGACACATTATGTCAAGCACCTGTTGTGAAGTGCAGGCCAGGAAATGCGATATCGGATGAAGTGGAGGATCCAATGATGCGACACTTGTGGGGCGCATGACATCGGAATGAGAATCACTTATGAGAATCTCAATAGTGATTCCCAGATTGGAGCTGAGAATGAAAGCAGTCGGAGCACTCAACGATCCGATCCATAATGTGAAGCCAAGTATGTATTGTAAGGCACATGGCGTACGTACGAACGAGAGCTCGGAGTATGATGTGAGCTTTGAGGCGCAGGAAGAAAGGAATGCATAGTGCGACAGGAATCAATTGAATGAGTGAATGAGACCTCAGAGTTAATTGAGAAGTCTACTTTTGAGGCGCCTCAAAACGAAGGCATAGTGCGACAGGCATCAATTGAATAAGTGAATGAGACCTCGGAGTTGATTGAAATACACTCAGAACATTCAAATTTGTGCCATGCCATGCCCATGCCCATGCCCATGCCCATGGCCATGCCCATGCCCATGCCCATGCCCATGCCCATGCCCATGCCCATGCCCATGCCCATGCCATGCCCATGCCATGCCATGCCCATGCCCATGCCCATGCCCGTGCCATGCCCACGCCCGTGCCCGTGCCCACGCCCGTGCCCACGCCCGTGCCCGTGCCCGTGCCCGTGCCCATGCCGATATGCTCACCTCTCTGCTGCGGTTGCGTTGGAAATATGCCACAAGAAGCTTCACCACGATTCTCCTGCCACCGAATATGATTGTTCAAACGAAGCACAGAAAGCAGGTAAGAGTCCGAGCAATTCCCTCAACTTTGTTAGTAGAAGCAACCGGAGATTGGGGATGACAACACATGATGGTAACACGAATACTTTTGAATGAATGGAAGGGACCCTAACTTAAAGCGACGGTGCACATTTGCCACCCGAAACCCGAAACCCTGGCGAACTGTTACTGCAGAGGAAAAGTGTCCGCACGAAATCCCGGTTTTCGCCAGCCAACACTTTCGCGCTGGCAAGGCTGGTTCAAAACAAAAACTTCTGAACCTCCGCTTGACAAATGTGCACCGTCGCTTTAAAGAAACAAGTCAGATTAATTCAATCCAAGAGGCAAAACCAACAGCAGCAGCAACAGCAACGTCAACCCCCAGCAGTAAGAGCAGCAAGGATGGTACTGTGATCATTCCCAGCTCAAATGTGCCATGTGACATCGTACGTGCAGAATGAGCATCGCTCACCTGTCCACCATATAAGCAGAATCGCTATTGAGTCGCAGCATGCACTGATCCAGAGCACACTGCAGCCGAAGCAACTCCTCCTCTAGAGCCCCCCTCTCCCTCCTCCCCGCTGCCACCTCAGATAACGCCTCCTCCAGCTGAGCCTGCCTCTGCCAGCACAACGCCTCCGCCTCCTGATGTGTGGAATGAATCAAGAGGGGATATAAGAGTGGGAAGGAATCATTAGATGCTCTGTATTGCCTCGGATAACGCCTGCTCCAGTTGAGGCTGCCACTGCCAGCATAACGCCTCCGCCTCCTGATGTGTGGAATGAATCAAGAGGGGATATAAGAGCGGGAAGGAATCATTAGATGCTCTGTATTGCCTCAGATAACGCCTGCTCCAGTTGAGCCTGCCGCTGCCAGCACAACGCCTCTGCCTCCTGATGGGTGGGGGGGAAACAGGAAGGGACGAGGAGGGGAACGAGGGGAGGGGAGAAGAAGACAGTACATGCTCTGTGCTGCCTCACACAAACACACCTGCAGGTTGCCTCGCAGCACATGCATCTCTTCACCCGCCCTCGCACTCCTCTCCTCCGCTCTCGCTCTCTCTTCCTCAGCCCGATTCCGTTCCGCCTCCAGCCTCCCATTCTCCTCCACCAGAGCTGCCATCTCACGCTGCCTCCCTGCTTCAGCCCCACCAGGTCCAGGCCTCCCTGCTTCAGCCCCACCAGGTCCAGGCCTCCCTGCTGTCTCGCGCTGCTGTTCTCCCCTGGAGTGACGAGTTTCAAGACTGAGTAAGGGGGTGGACATACTCGGGTGCACCCTGTGCTGCCTAGTTTGATGCATTTCAAGGCTACATGCGGCCTTGTGGGAGAGCGATGTGGTAGACGCATGTTCATGGGGTTGATGGGGTTGGAAGACAACTGGTTCTTGTGAAGGGTCTTTTTGTGTAGAGGCTTGTTGCGTCACAGATTCTTGTATCGGCTCGGCTTGTGCTGGTAGTAAGACTTGAAACGGTTGGCTGTGGCGCAACGTGACTGGTGATGGTGATGGTGATGGTGAATCGGATGGTGATGGTGATGGTGATGGTGATGGTGACAGTTGTTCAAACACTGATCCTTCTGCACAGAGACAGTCTCCTGCTCCAATCGCACCCTCTGCCTCCTCTGATGACTGTGCTGCTACGCACATCGCCTCTCGAGCCAACACCTGCGCCGAGCTTTTACGCGCCTGCTCATAAGCTGGTGTTGCTGCAGCGTGTGAAGCATCTGCAGCCCATGCATCTACACACGATGCTGCTGCAGATTCTGAACCATCAGCAGCACGAGCATCTTCAATTGATGCTGCTGCACCTGTCCCTGTCCCTGCCCCTGATGCATAATCGGATGCCACGTCAGCATGCGATGCATGATGGGATGCCACGTCAGCATGCGATGCATGATGGGATGCCACGTCAGCGGCATGTGATGCATCTCCATCCTCCATGCGTTGTCCGCTCACCAACATCCGAGCATGCATGCACATGGGATGGCCTGTCACGATTGGCCGATGAGCCGCTTCCAACACCTGCCGTAACACATCTGGTAACACGCCTGGTAATCCGCCTGCTGCCAAGCCTGTTCCCAAGTCTGTTGCCAAGCCTGGTGCCATGGCTGGTAACACCTCTGTCTGGCTCATGCCCTGTTGCTCCTGCTCCTCCACTTCTTTAACTCGTAACTCCCCACCCGCCCCTTTTACTTCCAAAAAGTCCCCATCACGAATATCTGTCTGCCTCCCCTGTCCAGCAGGCTCGGTCCGAGCCTGCCGCTGAGCCAACTGCATCCGAGCCTCCCGAACCTCCCTGCTCATCTCCTCCAGCTGCTGCTCCAGCCGCACTCTCCGCTGCTCCGATTGGCCGAGCTGGCTCGCCTTATCCGCCAGCTGCCGCTCCAAAACGACCCTCTCGCACTCTGATTGGCCGAGAGCCTTCGCCTTATCTGCCAGCTGGCACTCCAGCTGGCGGATCCTCTCGGCCTCTCGTTCAATGCGCAGTGTCTCGTCAGCATCCTGTAACAGCGGAAAGGCGGGGAATGGAGAGAACGGGGATGTCGCATGATACCTGAGAACTCTTAAAAAGATCCTACGTGTGCAGCGTCTCGTCAGCGTGACAGCAGAAATGAAGAGAACGGCGAGAATTGAGATGCTTGATACTTTGAAGGAATCCTCCGAAGAGTACCCTGCATGGCAGAGACTCATTTCGTCAGCATCCTGGCGCATGCAGCAAAACAGACGGGAGGGCACGCCGGCACGGGGAGTAAAGGAATGTTGTGAGAACACAAAGAGTTGGAAAAAATACACTGGACTGGCAAGGTGAAGGTAGGGTCAACATGGGCAAACATGGGGAAAAGCTCGAGAGTGAGGAGCCTCTCTCTCGTTCCACTACCACCACCCACTCACCATCTTCCACTACCCTCCCAACCCTCCCCCACCACCACCACTCACCCGATCCAGCAGGTGTTGCTGCAGCCGGCCCAGGTTCCTCGCCAACCGCTCTCTCTCCCTCTCCACCTCTCCCAACCGCGCCTCCACCTCTGCCAACCGAGCAGCAGCCGCCTCTGCAGCCCGCACCCGCCTCCTCTCCTCCATCCCAGCCTGTGCCGCCAACGCCTCTGCTGCCTTTGCCTCTAGCTCCTCCCTCTGCAGCTTCAAAGAAGCATCAAAAGCTGCTTCACTGGTTGCTGCTGCTTGTAATAGCTCCTGCAGGCCCTGCACCTCTGCTGCCTTTGCTTCTAACTCCTCTCGCTGCAGCTTCAGGGACGCGTCAAAGGCTGCTTCATGGGAGATTGCTTCGTCTAACTGCTGCTGCAGCGCTGCTGCTTCTGCTGCTCGTGCCTCCAACGCCTCTGCTGCTTTCGCCTCAAGCTCCTCCCGTTGCAGCTTCAGAGAAGCTTCCAAACCCGCCTCTCTGGTTTCTGCTGCGTGTAATCTCACCTGCAGCTCCTGTATCACAGCTGCCTTAGCCTCTACCTCCTCTCGTTGCATCTGCAGTGCTGCCTCCAAAGCAGCCCCTCGAGCATCTGCTGCTGCGTCCAGCTGCTTTGGTGTGACTGCTGCTTTCACAAATTCTGCTGCTTTCGCCTCTCGCGTTTCAAGTGCTGCTGCTCCTGCCCCAGCTACACCCGCTGACGACCGAGCATCACCCTCTGCTGCCCGCGCTACAACCTCTGCTGCCCGAGCTTCAGATTCTGCTGCCCGCTCTTCGGTCTCATGGCCAGACGCTGCACGGTCGGATGGACACGTGGCATCAGCTGATTCGTCAACCTCCAGAGGGTGGACGTTGGCGGGTTGGCTGCTTGAAGCCTCAGCGCCTTCCGCGGAAACAGGAAGCCCTCTTGTCGCTTTCTCGTGAAACGCGTGCCATTGGTCCAGCTTGCTCGTGAGCTTGAGCTGACGTGGCAAGGGTGATTGTAGGGACAGAGGAGAACAGTGATGGATGAGTGGGTCACAGGAGAAAATGGGCACGTCCGGATGAGAAAATAGAGAAGTAGAAAGCTCAGTGGTAGTGTAAATGAACAGAGTAGTGGGCTATGTTGGAGTCAATCTTTAGATTTTTTCAAAAATGAGTAGTGGGCTTTTCACAGAACTCTTTTGTTTGTAATGTTTGCAATCAATTAGCATTTTCTTTTCGTATATAGTCTGACCTGGAACGTCGCATCTCTGTCTACATCTGCAACCAGCATTGCCTCCAACTCCCTCCGCAGCTTCTCAGCCGTCGATTCCAGATGCTGCTGATAACGATCCCGTTGCTCCTGCTGCTCCTGCTCTTGCTGCGCCTCTTCCAATTGCTGCTGGTCTCGGTCACACGACCGCTGCTGCTGCTCCTGCTGCTCCTGATGCTCCTGATGCTCATGCTGCTCATGCTTCTGCTCCTGATGCTGAAGTCGCCAAAACGGCTTGGTGAACGGCGAGCGACGGTCGCGTGGATTGAAGTTTTTTTGCGATCGCGCCGACGAGCCGCCGCTATGGAAAGCTATGGCGTCCATGCGAGCTTAAGAAAGAGGCTCAGTTCATGTTTGAACAGCGATGGCAGCTAGACAGACCTAGCCGCTCCGAGAGCTCATGAGAACTTAATATGGCATCTAAACGGAACGAGCCGCTCCGGAACGCCATCCGAGCTCTAAGTTAAGGTTTCATCTCATGTTTGAACGGCTCACTTCAAAATGAGACGACGACAGCCTGCACCGCTAGAAAGTTACACTACCGGTTTCGTTATTCGTATCGTTAAACGTACTAAGAATATACATTGTGAGGTTATCACGACCGAGTTCAGCAATCGTTATAAGAGGGTTCAAAGGGTCCGGTAGAGCGTGATATGCGGGGAAGATCGATGGAACACGAGACGTCGCCCTATCCTGACGAAGTGTGCGCTCGTTGTCTCATTAAAATAGGAGCATATTCTTGGTGCGTGATGTGTGTGCTTGCATTATCAAGAAACGAAGAAACTTGGAGGTTTGTGGAAAGCTCAAGCAGAACCACCCTGCCACTCGCAAAGCCTGCATAAGACAATTATTGTTGACGAACAAGTCAGGTGTTCGTTCGCCCCTGTTTTTTCGTGAAATATATTTTCGCCCGGCGGCCGACCCAGTAAATCAAGTGACTGCTGAGTTTCGCGACACCTCGCGACGGCGGGGACCTCGAGGTTATCGGTGTATGTGACCAGAATCTGGGAGCTCGAACGTGTTGGAGTGTTTGGGGCATGGATGGGATGGCATGACGTTGTCACGTCACACGGCGTGAGTGTGTATCGCAACAATATTTTCCCATGCGGTTCAGGAAGTTAACTGACGGTCTCGTTGACAAAGAGAACGGTTAGGTTTTTTTAGGGCAGCCGAAGAGTAACAGCATCATGCAGGGGTTGCATTGCATGCATTTCAGCTCCCCGGTGAAACATCTGGGGTCCCGGAACAAGAGCAAGATTCGGTTACCACTTGTAACTACTCTTTGTTTCTTTGTTTCAATTTGATAACATCTTTTGTTGCATTTGGGGCACAAAATCGTTCGGACGGTCGTGGTTTTAAGACTCCGCCCGGACCCGAAATCGTAACGGGGGGCGAAATTAATGCGATCTTTACGAGACGTAGGCTTGGGGGTCGGCTCTTGGATCTGCCCTGAGGTCATCCTCCTCGAAAAGAATATCTGCTTGCAACACAATGTCGATGTCTGAATCCTCCCTCAGGTTGATTCCCCGTCCAGCCGAATGCACACGCAAATACGGTACGTCTTGCAAAACCTAGGATCCATCGAGATTCACTCCGGTAATTCCGGGGGGGATCCATGAATCTAAAGATTGCTCCGTAATTGGTCCTAAACCAAGCCACGACGGACCGCCATTTGCCACCGTATATATAATATTATTTCCTCCGTTACGCCGCAGCCGTCTTGGTTATGGAGCGGCCACGATGCTTAAAATGGTCGTTCTTGCGCATCGCGGTCTCGTCGATGGTGCTCGCATTCGTCGCAACCGTCGCGAGAGGTGCGTCGCATTCGTCGCAACCCTGAAGGGACTGTTTTGTCTCCCTCGAGTGATGCTGGGAGATGGAATCCCATTCTTTTTTTATAGGATTAATAATAATAAAAAATATCATTCTGTGATTCTTCCGCGCTTGCTCCCGCGAGTTTCATGCGATTAGCTTCTAGTAATGCACCCGGTTTCTCCACCCCCTGTTCTTCTCTGAAACACCCTCCCTTCCTGTCCCTCTACGTCCCCCTCCTTCTTACCCCTCCCCATCCTTTCCTCTATCCTGCTGCAAACGCAACTGCCAGCCATCTCCGTTCAAATTCTACTTTTATGTCGACCTAAATGCGGTCGCTTTCGCCTGCGCCCCTATTCACCTTTCCCCGCACACCCCCACCCTTTCCCCCCACAACTCCCCCGCCCCCTCCTTTTCCCGCTTCATTCCCCTCTCGCCTCTGTCGTGCTGCAACCGCGACCATCGCTGATCTCATCCCCACGTCGACTCAACCCACTCTACCCAATCAGCTGTCAGCGTGACTAAAACACACCTGCGCACACGACGCGCGACTAGCCGTACTCGCCTGGACCCCAATTCCTCTTCCCCTGGTCCCTCAACCCACATCCCCACTCCACCTTCTCTCTCCCCCCTAACACCCCCTCCTCGCTCTACTCACATGCAGCTGCCAACGTGACTATAACGCACCTGCGCCTCGACACGACGCACGACTCGCCCTACTCGCCTTGGGACCCCTCCGTCTACTTCCAGTGTGACGGGGAGATGAAGCACGTGCTGCAGGGGGTGGTGCAGGCTAATGTCACTTACAATTTCACTGGCCAGGAGGAATTCCAGGTGGGTTTCAGCAGGTGGGTTTCAGGTGAGTTTCAGGTCGTGCAGTTGAAGGGGGGATGCAGCACGTGCTGCAGGGGGGTGGTGCAGGCTAATGTCACTTACAATTTCACCGGCCAGGAGGAATTTCAGGTGGGTTGAGGTGGGCTTCAGGTGGTGTAGCAGAGGGGGAGATGAAGCACGTGCTGCAGGGGGTGGTGCAGGCTAATGTCACTTACAATTTCACCAGCCAGGAGGAATTTCAGGTGGGTTTAGGTGGGCTTCAGGTGGTGTAGCAGAGGGGGAGATGAAGCACGTGCTGCAGGGGGTGGTGCAGGCTAATCTCACTTACAATTTCACTGGCCAGGAGGAATTTCAGGTGGGTTTCAGCAGGTGGGTTTCAGGTGAGTTTCAGGTGGTGCAGTTGAAGGGGGGATGCAGCACGTACTGCAGGGGGTTGTGCGGGCTATTGTCCCCTAAACTTTCACCGGCCAGGAGGAATTTCAGGTGGGTAGTGATTCCTGTTGCTACTTCCAGTGCAAGAACGAGATGCAGCACATTCTAGAATTATTTTTTAGACGTCTCGAAACTCATGTTAGACGAACTGGTGGGGGGTAACAGAACGTGCACCTTCACCAGGCACAAGGCAGTTCAGATGGGTTTCAGTGGGTTTCAGGTGGGTTTCAGGTGGGTTTCAGGTGGGCTTAAGGTGGGCTTCAGGTGGGTTTCAGGTGGACTTAAGGTGGGCTTCAGGTGGGTTTCAGGTGGGCTTAAGGTGGGCTTCAGGTGGATTTTCCCGCCCTCCCAGTCCCTCATACAGCTCAAATCATCTCGATGCAAGATGTGTGGGCTATACCAGGCGGACCCATTCGCATTCCCTCCCAGTCCCTCTTAAGGTGTGCGCTGAGCTGAGCTGATGAATTGAGTGCAGCAGTTCAACTTTGGGAATCCTCGGCAACCACCGGATGACTTTGAGAGCAGCTGATTCACGATCCCGCCCTCTCTCTCTCTCCACCTTCCTTCTTCCCCTCCGCAAGCACAGCCTTTGGTCGAGCTCGCCTCTGCAGAGTGCAAGACCTGTGGCTTGTACGAAGCTGATACATTCAAAGTGGACGATACGTTTGACAAGTTCCAGCTGTGCGCGGATGACTTCAGGGGCAGCAAGGAGGGGCATGTGACGCGGTGGGTGGATGGGGAGTTCAAGGTGGCGTTCAGTTGCCCCGACTGCCTCAACAGCCACGACCACTCGCCTGTGGAAGGTACATATGAGGCGGGCTATAGAGGGTTGTGGTGGTAGAATTGTGTGACTTCCGCGGTTCCAAGGAGGGCCATGTGACGCGGTGGGTGCATGGGGAGTTCAAGGTGGGCTCAGTTGCCAAGACTGCCTCAACAGCCACGACCACTCGCCTGTGGAAGGTACGCACTGGGTGCTTGCTTCACCTACTGAAAGTAGGTACGTAATAGGCTTAGCATGTTCACTCTATCAGGGGGTAAAGAGGTAGGTGCGCTGTCAACACCACCAAGGAGGGCCATGTGACGCGGTGGGTGGATGGGGAGTTCAAATTCGCAATGAGCTGCCCCGATTGCCTCAACAGCCACGACCACTCGCCTATGGAAGGTACGTAGGATATGGGCTAGGCTTGGGACTACTACATCGCTGCTCTGTCCGGGGGAAAAGAGGTGGATGTGCTGTCAGGGGCAGCAAGGCAAAGAGGGGCATGTGACGCAATGTGTGGATGGGGAGTTCAAAGTCACAATGACCTGCCCTGACTGCCTCAACAGCCACGACCACTCGCCTGTGGAAGGTACATAGACAACCACTGGGTGCCTGCTTCCTCTGTTGAGGGCACACACGCACTGAGAGCTTGGCTTGTATTTTATACACCCTAAACCCTGAAATTAGGAATTATTCCCCTCCTTCCCCTCCTCCCTGCTCCTAGCTCTCGTGCAAGGCACCTCTTTCTACCCGCTGCTCCTGTTCCTTATCTTCCTGTCAGGTGACTTTTGAGTTGACTTGAACATCACCTCCTTCCTCTCCTCCCTGCTTCTTGATCTCTTTCAAGCCATCTCTGTCTACTCGCTGCTGGCGTTCCTCATTCCTCATCTTCCTCACAGCAGCCATCAGCCATAGGCTGTTTTAAGACGCCTCAAAAGTCATAGGCTGTGCTGTTAGTCTCACCCACTCTCATCTCACTACTCACCCCGCCCTCTCTTCTCCCCTTCCCTTCTCCCAGCTCTCTTACAAGGAGACTCCTGGTACCCGCTGCTGCCATTCCTCATCTTCCTCACAGCAGCAGCAGCCATCAGCTGCACTGCTGCCCTCCTCCCCTCTATAGTCTCCCCCCTTCCCCGATCTCCCCCTTATTTCACCCTCCCTTCCCCTATTCCCCCCCTTATTTCTCCCCTCCCTTCCCCTCCCCCCAGCTCTCTTACAAGGCGACTCCTGGTATCCCCTGCTCCCGTTCCTCATCTTCCTCGCAGCGGCGGCAGCCATCAGCTGCATCGCTGCCCTCCTCTCCTGCTGCATAGAGCGCCGCATCTGGCCCTTCCACCACAAGAATCCCACCCAACCGCTCAGCACCTTGGAGAAACAACAGCTTGCAGAAGCCACTGCATTCATCGGAAGCAGCGACGAGGAAGAGGAGGATGAGGAGAGGGAGAGGGGGGAGAGTGGGAGAGGGAGGGGTTCTGAAATAGGGATTGAAATGGGGGATTTGGGGAGTAGTGGGGTGTCGGATGGTGAAGGGGAAGAATCGGGGGGTGGAGGTGTGGGTGGGAGTGGGAGGAAGGCTCAAGGGGATTGCTTGCACGGCCGCCCCTACTCTGTTCCGAGGGAAGATGAGAGGGTGGACGTTTGATAAGGTGATTTGGGCTTTTTCTTGTTTTTTTTACGCATGGACGTTTGACCCCTGGGCCTCTGGGAATGAAGCACCTTTCAGTTGGCTTGGCTTGCTTTGCTTCGAAAAAAATGCTACCATATTTATAACATATTCGTCTAATCTTGTTGGGCCGTGAGGTAGGAGGGCCCAAGCGGAGTGCTTGCATCGTCGACCCTTTTCTGTTCCGGGAGAAAATAATTCATTTGACCTCTGGAAACGTGGCACCTTTCTAATGGCGTGGTCTGTAAGGACATACTTTATTGATTTGTTCCACCCTAAGCTTGTTGCTTATCAGCTGGATGGAGGAGAGGGAGGATAGCAGCAGACTCTTCTGTGAGTAAAGTAACTGGTTCCACACATGGGTAAAACAAGATATACGAATAGCATTTGCAAATCCGAAAACTCATATCAGAGTGGCGCAGCGGAAGCGTGGTGGGCCCATAACCCACAGGTCCGAGGATCGAAACCTCGCTCTGATAAGGTGTTGTAACCCGCATTCGTAGAGTCAACTGCAAAATTGCAGCAGCAGGTTTTTACCAGGAGACCTTGAGTTCACCATCCTGATTTTGTTGCTTCAACCGCCTAGTGTCTTCATGCTCCCGTCACCATGGACGTACCAGTAGTACTTTTCGTTCATGGTATTATCTTGTTTACCCTGACCTCATCGGCAGCATGGGTGGGACTACCATGTGCCATGTCAAGCAAGGAATGTGGACAGATTTGTTCCATTAGGAAGTGACGGCTGGGTAAATGATTGCTATGATATGAGCCGATAGATAGTTTCTACATCCTTGCAATTACCGCTATTGACCGTGTGAAAAAAATGTCATCGTCCCTTGGATAACCGTGCAGCCCTGTCTGCTTTACGCTCCATTTCCTCCCTCTTCTTTTTATCTCTCGGGTCTTCCTCTCCCTGGATAAAAGAGGTTACCGAAAGAAAACGGAAAACAAAAATAAACAAAAAGGTCCTTCTTGGAATCACTATCTCTTCTGAGGCGCCTCAAAACAGGAGACGACTTTTGAGGCGCCTCAAAAGAAAGCGGAAAAAACAACAACAAAAAGGTCCTTCTTGGAATCACAATCTCTTCTACATCTCAAAGCAAGGGAAAAGGTAAATCACGGGTTCCAACCAAGTCTCGCAGAGTTTGGTCAGAGAGAGCAGGTAGGAGATTACTCACAGGTTCAACCTTTTGGAAGAAGTAGGGGTAGAGCACGAGCTCCCATAGCTTCCACAACGCAAAGGCCGGGATCTGAAAAGGAGGAGGAGGGGGGGCAGGGGTAACGAACAGAGGGAGGGAGAGCACAACGATGAGGATCCGGACGAGCGTCCATAGCTTTTACAAAAGGCCAGACTCGTTTTTTTAGGCGCCTCAAAAATCTTCCATAGCTTCCACAAAGGCCGCAATCTGAGACGGAAGCTGGAGGGGGGGAAGGGGAGAGGGGGAG
Organism: Closterium sp. Naga37s-1; assembly: GCA_947471745.1. Taxonomy (NCBI): domain Eukaryota; kingdom Viridiplantae; phylum Streptophyta; class Zygnematophyceae; order Desmidiales; family Closteriaceae; genus Closterium; species Closterium sp. Naga37s-1. The sequence goes on along the minus strand of CANJKZ010000307.1, from coordinate 85,736 downwards.
GGTGGGGGTGAGAACGAACAGAAGGTGGGAGTGAATACGTTTGGGGTGGTTTGGAAAAATGTAGGGGTAGAGCACAAGCTCCCATAGCTTCCACAAGGCAAAGGCCGGGATCTGAGGGGGAAGAGAGGGCGGAGAGGGGGGAACCAAGAGAAGGAGGGAGCACAGCAGTGAGGGTTTGGGAAAGCGTAAGGGTAGAGCACGGGCTCCCATATCGGCCACAGACGACTAACGGTGCAAGCTTTGAGATTTGATACAAAAGGGTCTCATGATTTGATTTTCAAGCGTGGGAAAGCAGCACGATTTCCTCAGAGCAAGGGCGCTATGATTCAGAAGGAACGATGGGAGAGAAGAAACAAAGGTGGACTCGAATAACTTTGTACTGGAATGAAGCAACAACGCTCCAAGGCCAGGCAATGGGCACGACAAGGGATGGCACGACAAGGGATGGCACGACAAGGGATGGCACGACAAGGGATGGCAAGGTAAGGTAAGGTGTGGCAAGCGTACGATGAGGTAGATGAGCCAGAACCAGTCGGAGAGAATGGAGGCAATCTGGACGAAGGAAGTGACGTATATGATGTCATGCAGATAACTGCAAATGGAGTTTAGGGTGAAGGGAAGAGACGGGGGGGGAGAAGGGAGGGGAGGGAATTTTATGCGAAATAGATACACTGTGGGGGACACATGAGATTCTGAATAGAAATGGGAGGATTGGGGGGATGGGATGGAACGGATGGGATGGGGTGGGGTGGAATGGGATGGATGGATGGATGGATGGATGGATGGATGGATGGATGGATGGATGGATGGATGGATGGATGGATGGATGGATGGATGGATGGATGGATGGATGGATGGATGGATGGATGGATGGATGGATGGATGGATGGATGGATGGATGGATGGATGGATGGATGGATGGATGGATGGATGGATGGATGGATGGATGGATGGATGGATGGATGGATAGACGGATGGATAGGGATGGATAGTGTATTGGTTTGGCGCATTGAGGAAGCACAGGCGGTGGGAAGCCACCAGCAGGGAGGGATGGTGTTTACATACAGGTAATCTCAACAGTCCCACCCACCCGCACCAGTCCCACCCGCCCGCACCAGTCCCACCCGCACCAGACAGGCCTTCTCACCCACCCACCCGCACAGCCCGCCCATGTTGAGGTCGCTCCCGCCGTCGATCAGCTGCCCCGTCTCGTCGTACGTGGCCTCCGCCAGCGACGCGATCTGGTCGAAGCACGTCTTGTACGCGAATGTGGTTATAACGAGACCGATCCAGTGGCGCCACGTGAAGGAGGCGAAGAAGAGCGAGAGTCGCACGAGGATGTAAATCGCCTGAGCGAAATGCATGGGATAACCAGGGCGAAAGTGGCGAAAGAGAAGACGTTAAAGAAAAGGCAAAGACGAAGGAGGAGACGGAGAGCGAGAGACGCACGAGGAAGTAAATCGCCTGGACGGAACGAAAAGGAATTAAGCTAAAAAGAGAAAAACAGTCGGGAGCGGGGAACGCGGAATGCGATCTCCATGTGAAAGAGGACGCGACGAAAGGGATGTGCAATGGTGATTCTTTTATGAACGATTGGAAGAGGAAAGGTGCAAGAACGTGGGAAATGGCTCAAGCTGGTTTCAACGGATGAGATTCAGAAATAATCGCGACTCGCGAAACAAAGACTGAATCAGCCTGCAGGGAAGAGAAAAATCGAAATACAGAAGCTAAAGGGCGCCAATGGTCACCCGACAGGTGGCCCGGCGGACGCACACGATTGCTCGGTTGAACGTACATTAACGGTCACGATGAGCTTCTGCAGCCGGTTCATGTGCTTCTCGTTCTCCTCCTTCCGCTTCTTCGCTCCCTTATTCGCCATCTTCCCCCCTGAGCCTCGAACGCGAAACCCTAACGACGAAAATCCTCTATTTTCGATAACCGCCTTGCCTGGAAACTAGGCTCACTGCTCGTCAAAAGATCGGACGTTGCTGCTCGTCAAAAGATCGGACGTTGCTGCTCGTCAAAAGATCAGCACAGCGCGGCACAATCGATGACAGAATTATGGGGCACCGTTTGTGCGAAAACTACTTGCCGTTGAATTCGCGAGATACAGGTTACGGTAACAGAGCCTAAATTAGTTGTTACTGTCTGAGTGTATTGGGCCAAAATTTCGAGAGTCCCTGATTTGCGAGAGTAACCATGCCTCATGACGAAAAATTGGCGATAGTTGGTCTGAAAGATCGTTTGGCTACAATTGGTGTCGCCTGGCATCATTCCACGGTGTTGCCATCTCCGCACACGTCATGCTGCCTCAGCCGCACGGAAGAATGACGGCCATAGACTTCCATTCAGTCACAGGCCACCGTCACTATCACAGACTGAATCGAGGGTCAAATGCATGTGGATTTCGTAACACCTCAAGACCCTATTCAACCATTGTATATAAACATCTAAACGTATGTAAACGCAACTCGCCTTTCTGGACCGCAATGAAGTCAACCCTTGTCATTTGCAGGGAGGTAATAAACTCGTCGATTGTTCAATCCTGCCAAGTAACATCTTCTGAGCAGCTTTTCCTTTTTGCGCACGCAGAATACATTTATGGCCACTCGCACCCATAGCCTTTCCGCCCGGAACCATCCAGCGCAGCCTGTCCTGCCGTAGCGCTTTCTGCTCATCGAAGTCGATCTTAGCACACGCTTTCCTCCCCTGTTTTGAGACGTCTACCATAAACTCGACCTGCCGCGTTTATTCCGTGCGCCGTCCGTCACGGACGTAGTACCTGCTCGCTGGGACTAGAATAATAGTCTCTATTCGCAGCGAATTTTGGGTTTCTTAGAATTTTGAAAACAAAAACCAGTGAGAGTCGATTTGAAAGCCCGCCGTAGCGCGTGCTTTCTCCTCACATACTCGTTTGAGAATGTTATCGTTGTACTCACTCGAGTAACGCGGCTAGTTTTCCGCTTTCCTTTTCTTCGCATAATTCCCGGCGTACAGCCCTTCCGCTGTACCTTGCTTACTCAAATCCTCGGGAAGTAATCTTACTCCACTGCCACAGTTCCAGAAATTCCTCCTTTCTCCGCATGGCCCGCTCTTCCGCCGCCGCCGTTCGCGCGGCGCAGCGGCTAATTTCATCCCCTGCCGCGTTGTCAACGCCTCTACTATCACCCTCCGCGCTCGTGGCACCGCTAGTAGCGTCAGTTTCCCCTGTCGCTCTTTCGCCACCCTCGATATTATTTCCTGGTGCGCAGCGGCGCAGTGATTATCGAGACGATCTCTCGGCACTGCAAAGTTCGCTACTTCACGTTCCCACGTCAGCTCGCGCAGCCGCCGGCACGTCCCGTGCCTCCCTGGTTTTTATAACCAGTGCCACGTGTCCGGCACCGTGGGTTGCCACGTCATCCAGCTCTTTCGCCGCATCTTTTTTCGCGGATGATTTTCCTGCCACGTGGCAGCCGAGGAGGGGCTACTCCGTGAAGGCATCTTCGGTGGTGGTTCCACGTGGCGGTGACCAATTAGTGCGGTTGGATCACCTCACAGGGGACGACGAGGGTGAGTGCTGCCTTTCAAAATCTATATGTTTGTTTGTTTGTTTGTTTTTTTACGGGTAGTTGTAAAAACATCTAGACCGCCCCACAGCCTGCAACGCCATCAGCAAGCAGCTGATGACATATCTGAAGCTCACCCCCTCGTTCCTGCTTCCTTCCTGTTATCCTCCCTGCTCGCCTCCCACCCTCCCACCCAACCCCCTGCCACCCCACCTTCCCCTCTCCCCCGCTCTTCCCTCCCGCCAGGCATTGCTGTCTTGACTCTCAACCGCCCTGCGGCCCGCAACGCCATCAGCAAGCAGCTGCTGCGGCTGGCGTGTTAGATGTTTTTTTCTGACTCTCTCACCCCCTCCTCCCTGTTCTCCCTCCCTGCCTCCCGCCATACTCCCCTCTTGCCAGGCATCGCTGTGGTGACTCTCAACCGTCCCGCGGCCCGCAACGCCATCAGCAAGCAGCTGCTGGCAGATATGGTGCATGCCATGGCGGAAGTGAAGGGAGCCGGGGGAGCCAAGAAAGTGGATGTAGTAGGGACAGCAGGGGGAGCAGGGCGGGCGGCTGGAGGAGGGATGGCGGAGGGATCAGGGGGAGCGGAAGGGGTGCAGGAGCAGACGGGGAATGCAGCGGTGCGAGCTGTGATTATAAGGAGCGCACTGGATGGAGTGTTTTGCGCAGGGGCAGACCTCAAGGTATGTTTTGTGCGTGACTGAATGAAGGGTGACTAAAACGGAAGGTAAGCTGTGGGTATTTGTAACACGGTGGTACCGGTAATCTTGTATACACAGGGTGACTGAGAGTTGTCCAATATATTAGACAGGCGTGATGCTGCAAAAGAGTGTTAGGTCGTGTGAGTTTTTTACAGTGAATCCCAGTGGACCAGGCCACAAGGATGGCTGACAACATCAAAACGACTGGGGTGTTCCGAGAATTGAACTCGGGACCTCTCGCACCCTAAGCGAGAATCATGCCACTAGACCAAACACCCACGCATAAATTTGGACAATGATTTTAACTGCTATTAATTACTTTTCACCCTGAACCCACCACCAGGAGCGCAAGGGCATGACGCAGGAAGAGGCGGAAGCATTTGTCAGCAGTCTCAGGGGAGCGTTCACCGACCTCGAGGTGAGTGTTCATGCTGCAAGCGGTGAGTGTCTATGCTGCATATAGTGAATCCTTTTACAAAGCGCGGATTCTATTGTTGAAGTAAAATCTTCCCTGCCCCATGAGTGAGGACCCCTGGGACCTCATCTCACGCTCGTTCGTCAGCAATCTCAGAGGAGTCTAGTTTTGAGGCGACTCAAAACTTGCTTGTGTCCATGACTGAGGACCCCTGGGGCCTTACGCTCGTTTTTCAGCAGTCTCAGGGGAGCGTTCACTGAGATCGAGGTGAATTTTCATTCTGCAAGCGGTGAGTGCTCGTGCTGCATGCGGCAAATGATTGTGCTGCATGTGGTGAATGTTCGTGCTAAGTGGTGTGGGTGTTTGTGCTGAGTGCAATGAGTGTTGATGCTGCATGTGGTGAATGTCTGTGCTGCATGTGGTGAATGACCGTGCTAAGTGGGGTGGGTGTTTGTGCTAAGTGCGGTGAGTGTTTATGCTGCATGCGGGGAAGGTTTGTGCTGCGTGTAGTGAATGTTCGTGCTGCATTCGTGCAGTGACTGTGCATACTGCATTCTATGAATATTTTCTACTCATTAGGTAAATGTGTTTTCTACACGCATGCCCTGAATCCATGCTGCATGCGGTGAGCTATCCAATACATTATGAGGATGGAAAATGTGGGCATGGAATATCGTGCAGCAGCAGAGCAGACCTCAAAGCTGTGCATGTGGTGGTGAACGGCCGCAAGCATGTTGCATGCTTGTACATGGGAAGTCGGTCCGGTCTTGAACTCGGGACCTCTCGCACCCTAAGCGAGAATCATGCCACTAGACCAAACACCCACGGAATCTGGCTGTAATAGTACAATATTTGATTTAATATAGCGCCAGCTGTCAACCCTGGGGCGGAATGACTCTGGAAGAAGCAGAAGCAGATCTCAGCGGTTCTCAGTGGCTGACCTTGCGAGGGTTGTCCATGCTGCAAGCAGTCACAACGTGTGAGGCTTGAATTGCCCCCTTTCACAGAAGCCCAGATCTCCTATGATTTGAGCTCTCATTCTCTTCACCCATCCCACTCTTTTGACTATTCTCATTCCCAAATTTTCCGCCTTGTTTTCGCCTCAGAACTTACCCGTGCCAACAGTGGCCGCAGTTGAGGGAGCAGCGCTGGGAGGGGGGCTCGAAATGCTTTTAGCTTGTGACATTAGAGTGGCAGGTAGGTACGGCAGAGGCAGGTACGGCAGAGGCAGGACAGGACCGGCAGAGACAGGACCGGCAGAGGCAGGACAGGACCGGCAGAGGCAGGTATGGCAGAGGCAGGACAGGACCGGCAGAGGCAGGTACGGCAAAGGCACGTGCTGTAGAGGCAGGTACATGATACATCAGAGTTACGGCAGAGGCAATTGCCACTCGTGATATTGAAGTGATGTAGCATCGTGTGCTTCGATCCGGCCTGCCAATTATATCAGTGGCCTTAGTTTGCTCTTGAATGGTTGTCTTTTCCTATCCTTTCTCTCATTTTACCCTCTTTTCCCCCATCCCCCCTTCTCCTCTTGCTGACTTCAATGCCCGTTTCGGCCTGCCAGTTTGCATCCTGCCTGTTTGCAAGAGTCTACCACTGCCCATACTTCCCAAGGGAATGTTTGTCTTTGTCTGTTTCCTCCTCTCGACTCTGCCTCTCCTCTCCCATTCTCCCCCTCTCCTCTTGCAGGTTTCAATGCACGGTTTGGCCTGCCAGAAACATCGCTTGCAATCATTCCCGGGTGAGAAAAAGGCGTTACTCTCCTCTTTGTGGTGCGTCAAAAGACGTCTCTTAACCCACAAGTGTAGGCGCATCGAAAGCAGTCTCTTAACCCGCATTTTTTCAGGCACGTTTAAAATCAGTCTCTTAACCCGCAATTTTTCAGGCGCGTTAAAGTCGGTCCTCTAACCCGCAAGTTTCTAGCCCCGCCGTCTCTTATCCCTCCAGAAAAATTAGGTGCCTCAAAAGCCGCCTCTTAGCAAACAATTTCTGAGGCTCCTTAAAAGGCTTCTATGATGCCCAGTTTGACTTGCCACATTTTCCGCCGTCAAAATCTTTTCAGCCGACTCATGAGTCAACTTTTCAGGCGCCTTAGAAGGTATTTTCAGACGTCTCAAAAGTCGTGTATCTTCCGATCATTCCTCCCATCCCATCCCTTTTGAGTGGACTCAAAAGTCACCTCGTTTTGAGTCGACTCTAAAGTCATCCCCCCGTCAGTTACCACTTCAGACGTCTCAAAAGTACTCCCAATCTTTCCTCCCATCCCATCCTGCCCAACACTCACTGCAGGATGGGTGGCACGCAGCGGTTACCGCGCCTGATTTCATCTCATATATCCTCGTCTCATTTCATCTCATCTTCTCCTGCACTTTCTCCCATCTCATTCCCTCTCCTCCCACCCCTCCCAACGCTCACTGCAGGGCGGGTGGCACGCAGCGGTTACCGCGCCTAATCGGTGCATCTCGGGCCAAGGAGCTCATATTCATCTCAACTCATCACATCTCCTCCCGTCCCATTCCGCCTCATCCCTTACCTTCCAACAATCACTACAGGGCGGGAGGCACGCAAAGGTTACCCCGCCTCATCGGTGCATCTCGAGCCAAGTGGCCCATCCTCTCCCACCCCTTCCTCCCATCCCATCTCCTCTCATCCATACCTCCCAACAAACACTTCAACAGGGCGGGTGGCACGCAGCGGCTACCACGCCTCATCGGTGCATCTCGGGCCAAGGAGCTCATATTCACGGCTCGGGTTGTGCGTGCAGATGAGGCACTCTCACTGGGTGAGAAAAGGGCAAGGGGACCAATGTGACGTCTTGAGGTGCCGTGAGAGCAAGGGGTGTTGAGAGCATCTCGAGGCAAGGAGCTCATTTTCACGGCTCGGGTTGTGCGTGCTGACGAGGCACTCTCTCTTGGTGAGGGATAAGGGCGAGTGGGGTGGGTGAGTGGGGAGGGCAAGTGGGGTGGGCGAGTGGGGAGGGCAAGTGGGGTGGGCGAGTGGGGAGGGTGAGTGGGGAGGGTGAGTGGGGAGGGTGAGTGGGGAGGGCGAGGGAGAAGGGCGAGTGGGGAGGGTGAGAGAAAAGGGCGGATGGGGAAGGTGAGTAAGGAGGCTGAGAGAGAAGGGCTGATTGGGAGAATGAGTGGTGAGGGTGAGAGAGAAGGGAGCGTGGGAAGAGTGAGCGAGGAGGGTGAGTGGGAAGGGTGAGTGGGGAGGGTTAGTGGGGAGGGGGAGTGAGTAGCACAAGTGAGAAGGTGTGAGCGGCCAATTACCAATCAACGCATCGTTTTGAGGGGCCAAAGAACAATCAGTTCACAGACCATATGTAATGCTCATGTTTTTTTTTTTTTTTTTTTTTTTTTGCCCCAAGGATCGCCACGTTTTCTGAGCTGCACCTAAAACAATTGGGCCCTAATCAAAGTGTTGTTTTGATGGTGTCTCAGGAGGAAGGTTTGCAGACTGTTTGTATTGCTCATGTTTTTGTGAGTGTGTGTATGCACGTGGTTATATTTGCATGTGCGTATGTGTGTGTTTCTGTGTGTGTGTGTGTGTGTGTGTGTGTGCACCTGTAAGCATGCGTGCATTGCATGTGCTCCTGTATGCATGCATGTGTGTATGTATGAACGTGCGCCTGTATGCATGCATGTGTGTATGTATGAACGTGCACCTGTATGTATGCATACAGGCATTGTGAGCCACTGTGTGCCAGCAGGAACTGCATACGAGACCGCCCTTCAAATCGCAAGAACCATCCAACGCAATGTGAGTCTTACTCAAAAGTCTGCAACCAAAAAGGAGTTATGACTTCTCTTGCTCCTGCCTGACCGCATCCATCTCGGTATAAATATGCAACTAGTGCAGTTGTTTCAAAAATTCAAATGCACATGAATTCAATCAAGGGCAACCCTCAGTGTATGTACACCAATCTCCCTGCACATCTCTTCGGCCCAATTCATCTGCTCATGCGCTTGCCACTGTAGGGACCTCTTGCCGTCCGACTCGCTAAAGAGGCTATCAACAAGGGCCGAGATGTGGATATAGAACGTGGACTTCTGGTAGAGAGGCGATGCTACCAAGGGGTTTTGAGATCACGAGACAGACTGGAAGGGTTAGCTGCGTTTGTGGAGAAACGAAAGCCAGTGTATTCTGGAGTGTAAATAATTCCTAAATAAAACGCAGTCACTTCCAGCCAACTTTTCTGGCTTCTACACCTATTAGAGGTACATAATGCAAATAAGAGAAACACTACATCCATTACTATACCCCGTCCTCTACTGTATCGAGCTAAGAGCCACTACAAGGTATGGAAATGTGGAGAACGGATATGTCGCATGGCAGAGGTTCGGTGGCGCTGCACGTCCCAGCTGCAAAGTTTCTCGATTATGGGACAATCTTTCCCATAAATGATCAAAACCCGTTGTTTTCGTAACAATATCGTCGTTCGTGCCCGGCGAAGTTGTTGACGATTTTGCATGAGCTGATTCAGGACTCTCCGACGGATCGCCCGGGGCGATGACGACGGGATACCCGACCCGAGGGGCAGTTCGGTCCTGGTGTTCGGGCAGGTTGGCCCTCCTTTTTCATGAAAGGGTCGGCCAAGTGGGGCAAGTGCTAGCCAGTGGACCGCGCGTGCACGCGACGCCAACGGCGTCGCCGCCCTTTCTGGCCTGGGCCTTCTGAGAGTGGGATTTCTCTCGGCCCGCCCGCCTGGTCTGAAATATCTTTTCTGTTTGAAACTGCTTGTTCCTTTTGGATTGAACAACTGAAAAGTCAAGTGCGCTGGAAGCAAACTGCGGTGCCATACGAGGTGGTTGTCATTCTGTGTTTTTTATGCCCGACGGTCAGCGTCGCCCTCTGCAAAGGGAGTCCCCCTCACTCGATGATCCTCAACCTCAACAGACATGCACTCCAACCATGTACTGTACACCTACATCTTTGCTGTTTGAAACTGCTTGCTGTAAAATTGTCCAACTAAGTCAACTGCCGTGGAAGCAAAGAGACATGAATTACCAATGCAAGTGCTAGTTACAGTCCCACTCTGATCGCACAAGTTTGCCTTCTGCTTCCAGATAATTTGCCCGTCCATTTGCCCGTGGTGAGTTACAATAGGTGTGGGCAGGATAGGCAAATTTGCGGGCCAGGGTTGGCCATCATCTGCACTAACATTTCTCCAATTGCCCAGCTCCAATGTTCTAGTGCGCACGATACAGGGCAATTTAAGGCACGTTTCAGTCTACTGATAAGGGGAATTTAGAGTTACCCTAAAGAGCATTCTTTGTACACTGAGGTGAGGTTTGCAGCCGCCCCTCAGTTGCCATCCACACATTGTACAGTGCCTTTTCCCGCCAAAAGAGATTGCTGACTCGTACAATGAGCGGGAGTGCGTCAGAGCGAATGATCTGGCAGTTGCATCGAGGTGCTGATTGGTTTCCAAGATTCCTGCATGCCAAACAGTGTCGTCAAACGGGGTTGGAGGAGTTGGACTTGGGAGTCGCAGATTGGCTTGCTGTCTAGCCTGTTCATCGCAGGGAGCCAGGCAATGCTCGTTCAATGAAAACTTTGACGACATAAGTTTCATTTCACAGGTCGTTTGCACAGTTTGGTCGTGTGCCAATAAGAACAAGTATCGACTGTCGTGACAGGCATTTTAGCTCGAAGAAAAAGAGCGGGACTTTCTTAGATGCATCAGGGAAGGGTTATTGGGATGGGGTCAGTCGATCGACCGATTTGCCGAAGTTTAGGATACGGGGTCTCTCTTCATCTACTACGCCCATCACTTCACCACCCGAGCATACATTTCTGGCAAGCTTTCCATTTTGAACTCCAAGACTCCGCATTGTAGCTTGTTTGCTTCGAGTCCTAGCAGCCACACATAATCCTATTTTTAGACACTGTCCTCTCTGGCCGTGACGATTCGGGTATGTTTGCGCTTCGTTGTGACTCCTAACCTAGCATACTCTAGGGTTACAAGGGACACCTATCATAACATAACGTCACCTTCATCGCGCCGGAGGTAGAACTCATTTCAGAATTTTACTAAAACCAGTGCAAGCCCGAGGCGCGGCAAGAAAAAAACCAATTTACTACTACTGCTGACCGCGACGGGGCAAGATGATTGTCGTAGAGTCTCCATGCAGCAGACGCGCCGCTCCAAAGGAGATAATTTCCAGCCTAAATCAAGCCGCAGCAAAGACGATGACTCTGTCTGGACACAGGTCAACTGAGACGACTCAAAGGTCAGGGGCGGGCTCAAAGCGAGCGGCATTGCGCGCGCCACTTCCGCGCACCGACGCGCTCTCTGAAACGAATGCGGAGAAGACGCCAGAACAAGTTGTTCAACCTCCAGTTGAAGAAGATCCGAGCCATTACCGGTGGCAGAAACTGTCCCACAAGTGGCTGTGCCAACGGACGGTCAAAAGGTGCGATGCCGTCGTTGATTCACAAGGTCTTCAGAGTGGTCACAGGGTGTTAATACGCTGTTCACGGGGTTCTCAGGGTGTTCAGAGGGTGTTAACGGTGTTCAAAGGGTTCTCAGAGTGTTCACAAGGTGTTCAGTGACTCGCCGCCCTACCTCTCTCCCACTCCACCCACCAGGACCTACTGAATGTCTGTTTGCAGGGTCGAGTCGACTGAAAAACTGAATCCCCTACCTACCGTTCGCCTCCCTTCCACCAGGATCTACTTCACGTGTGTGTGCAAGGCCGTCACGGGATGCACGGCGCGCAAAGTGGAGGACCGCATCCCCGGCCCGCCCCGCGGCAAGCACACCGCGCCGCCCGCCGCCGCCGCCCCCGCTGCTGCTGCTGCTGCTGCTGCTGTCGTCCTGACAAGCGCCACTATTGCTGCTGCTGCCGTCCCAAGAAGCACTATTGCTGCTGCTGCCGTCCTGACAAGCGCTGGTCATCAGGCCTATGATGCTGCTGATGACGCAACTGCGGCTGCTGCTTTGGAGGGTGAAGGTTCCACCCATGGGGAGGTGCAGACGGTTGGAGGCATCCCCGCACGCCCTGAGCGCGTGGAGATGCGCAAGGTGGTGCGGGTGACGACCTCAGGCTTCCACAACCACCCTCCCACAACCTGCCGCAAGCGCCGCCGCTGCAGCGACGCCCCCGCACCCGCCACTGCCCCTGTGCTTTCAGAGGGCCAACCGGAGAGGAAGCTGAGCTACCAGCCTGACAGGGAGTTGGCCTTCCGTGCTGCAGGGAGGATGAACTATCAACCTGAAGGGAGGTTGAGTTGTCAGCTTGGGGAGTTAAGCTACCAGCCTGGGGAGTTGAGCTACCATGCTTCAAAGCGGCAGAGGGCAACGCAGGTGAAAGCTGAGCCGGATGGTCCATTGGAGAGCCCCGGCGCCAGCTGCTGCAAGGATGAGCCGTCACGGTGGCCTGCTGGCGGCGCGGCCCCTGCTCCAATGTTACCAGATGGGCCGCTTTTGTCTGCTGGCGGCAGAGCAACGTGCTTTCCGCGGTTGTCAGCAACGGCCTGCGCCACGCAAGGAGTGGACCGGAGCAGCCTCGGGTTGCAACAATGCTTAACGAACCAGTTTCCGAGCCAGGTTCCGAGCCCAGCAGGACTGGCAGCCGCACCAGAACCAGCAGGCCCGGCAACTTCAGCCGTCCCAGTTGTCCCAGCAGGAAAAACAGCCCCAGTAGCCGCTTCAGCGGCTCATCCGCAGGAGCAGACGCTTCCAGGAAACAGTGAAGCAGCTGACACGAGCAGCAACTGCAACAATGCGTTCCTGATGGGGGTGCTTCTGACACCCCCTGAGAGACAGGTGGTGCTGTCAAGGCTCCTTAGCCTGCATGGCGCATTGGAGAACAGAGCACAGTTGCATGGCATTGACACGACAGGCCTTGCAACAGGGCTTGCCCCAAGCCTTGCCCCAAGCCTTGCTCAAGGCCTTGCTTCAGGCCTTGCCCCAGGCCTCTGCAGCAGCAGCTGCAGCTTTGGTGGGGCTTCAGGCACGGCCGGCCAGGCTCCTGCTTCAAGCATGGATTCAGGCGTTTCTGGTGGTGCTGGTGGTGCCGCTGCTGATGCTGCTGCTGTTCCTACCGATGCAGCTCCTACCGTTGCTGCAGTTCTGGTCGCTGCTGCTCCGCCTGCTGTCATTGCTACCACACCCGTGCTTGATCCACCTGCATCTGTCTACACATCTGTCACAAGAGCAGCAGAGCTGGATTCTTCAACCAGCTTCTTGAATGAGGTGAGTGAAATGTGCTGCACATTCAGCTAAAGTTTTGCTGCCTGCTGAGCCGGATTCTTCGGCAGCATTTATTCAACCGAAGCCCTCAACTCTGTATTTTGGTTTTTTTTTTTTTTTTTTTTTTTTTTTCCTTGCTAATTTCCCATTTCTGCTGCCATCTTACCCCTGCTGTTCCTTCTTTCCTGCCCCTGATTACCATCCTGTTGTTCTGGCAGTTTTTGGAGCAAGCAGACACAACAACAGGTTTCTCAACCCATCTTGCTCCATCCCACCCTGACCCATCTTACCTTAACCCATCCCACCCTGACTCAACTTACCTTAACCCTGACCCATCCTCTTACCTTAACCCATCCTCCTACCTTAATCCATCCCACCCTGACTCAACTTACCTTAATCTTGACCCATCCTCTTACTTGAGTCCTATGGACTTAGCTATCCCAGATTCAAGCATCTGGTCTGATTTGACCGACCCATCTGCCATCCCCTCCCCTGCATCGGCGATCGAGACTCAAGATTCTGATTCTCAGGAATCTCTGGAATTTCATCTGATCGGGCTCGGGACGTCCGATGAGCCGCACTCACTCACCGATATCTCTGTGCTGGGGACAGCTTTCGAGGCTCCTCAGAAGCAATCCCAGGAGCCTTCGGATTTTCATCTGGGTGGGGTTGGGGCAACTGATTGGTCTCACGCGCTGACGTTACTGACTGAGACCCCAGCGCTTGGGGATCCCAATGAGTCTCCTCAGAAGTATTCGCAGGAGCTCCTGGAATTGCACCCGATTGGGGTTGGAGCATCTGATTGGTCTCGCTCGCTGGCTTTGCCGACTGAAACCCCAGGGATTGGGGCAGCTGGGAAGCCCATCCAAGGGCTGGGAGAGGGAGGTTGTAAGGAGGAGATGGCGGCTGAGATATACTGTGGCGTCGGATTTGATGATTGGCCGGCGTTTGGACATCGATTGGATGACTATTGAGACGCCTTTTGAGTAGATTTGAAAGTACTTCAATTATGTCAGAGAATGCTTAGGGTTCAGGGGATGCGTCAAGTTTTGTACTAATTGACCGTACTGATACCATATTCCCCCTGGACTTGAACGAGGAATAGGGACTAAAAAATTGGCAGGTTTTGGTGAGGACCCCCTTGCTGCAACTGATATTTGAAGAACCCCCCTTCTCTGTACAGTGAGTTGAAATGATTTGGCGCATCAGCTTTTAGAGAGGAAACTACTGTTCTGACGCGGTTTTTATGTCAGGCTCGAAATCTGACACATCCACCGTGTCAGACCTTCGATCTGACGCGTGGGTCGCGCGATTTTTGCACAGGTCGAAGGGTTTCATCGTTAGAAATATGACCCCGCTCATGCAATTTGAGTCTACATCGTAAATCACAAGTTGGTTTTTTTTTGTAGTTTCAAATCCCTTGAACAGCTGCCAGTTTTGCAAGGACAGACTAAGAGACCCCCAGGACTGTAACTGGAATTTCAAAAGCATTACAAGAAAAATAACTTGAGTATTTCCAGACGATAATCTGCCTTCCATCTTCCCCACTCCCTATGCACTTGGCTCCCGTTATTAACCCTCCTTGTTACAGTCATCTTCCACACCATCTGTGCAGTGTTGCACATCAGTCAATTCGCTACTAGCTGCAGACCCCCTCCGTGGGGTTACCACACCAGGTGTTACACACCCAGTTGCTGCCTTCATCTCTCCAATCAACCCATAAGCAGCGCTATTTATTTCAGCTACCCGTTTTTCTTTTGCCCGAAGCAGCGTGGTGTAGAAGGACCGGGCAGCTTCCAGCTCCGAAACTTTTGCAGCTGCCCGGTGCCGCTGGGCACGCATTCGGGCAGCGGCTTCGTTGCGGGCAACCTGAGCTCGTTCCAGGGAAGCCAGGGCAGAAGAACAGGCAGAAAATAGAGATACATTCTCCGTAGACTCCCCACTGCCCTCCTCCTCAGCTTTCGCTGCAACTCCCCCCACCTCCTCTCCCTCAGCATTTCCCTCCTCCCCACTCCCTCCTTCTGTCACTCCCTCATCCACACCATCACTCTCTCTATTCCCCTCCCCTCTCCCTTCGCAACCTTTGCTCACCGTACTGCCTCTCTCATCTTCCCCATCAATGGTTACCACAACCCCTGCCTGGTTACCAGCAACCCCTTCCCCCTTTACAAGCTCCTCCAGACTCGTGCCTTTATTCTCAGTGTCAGTACATGCCGTGAGCCGTGCAACTTCCTTGGAAGCTTCCTGCAGTGCAGCCTCGGCGTCTGCCAGATCATCCTGAGCGTCCAAAGCTGCAGCCACGGCAGCCTTAGCTTCGGCATGGCACTGCCGCTGAGCCTGCTTGGCTCGGAATACCTCGTCAAACTGCAGAAGGTCTGAATGGTCCAAACCTAACTTACACTCGCCTTCATTATTCTCACCCTCGATGCTGCCATCCTTCTCACTGTCACGCTCACTATTGTCACGATAGTTAGTGTCACCCTCATTCTTGTCACCCTCACGCTCATTATTGTCACCCTCACGCTCATTATTGTCTCCCTCGTCATTGCTGTCATGAAAGTTAATGTCATCATCTGCTGCTGCTGCTGCTGCTGCACTTTCGGCCGCTGCTGCTTCTTCTGCCGGAGTTGACTGACTATTGCACCCCTCCATATGCACCCCAGACAAACCTCCATCGCCTATAGCAGCATTATCAGCCACAGCGCCAGCAGATGCAGCATCAACATCGGCATCGCCATCAGCAGCAGCAGTAGGGGCATCAGCAGCAGCATCGCCAGCAGCATCATCATCATCATCAGCAGCAGCGGCATCAACAACAGCAACAGCACTAGCAGCAACAGCACCAGCAGCATCGGCATCAGCAGCATCGGCATCAGGATCATCAGCAGCGGCCGTATCAGCATCAACAGCAGAAGCACCAGCATCAGCAACATCAGCATTAGCAGCAGCAGCAGCAGAAGCATCCGTAGCAGCATCAGCAGCAGCAGCAGCAGCAGCAGCAGCAGCAGCAGCAGCAGCAGCAGCAGCAGCAGCAGCAGCAGTAGCAGCAGCAGCAGAAGCATCAGTAGCAGGATCAGCAGCAGCAGCAGAAGTACCAGCATCAGCAACATCAGCATTAGCAGAAGCAGCAGCAGCAGCAGTAGCGGCATCAGGATCAACAGCAGAAGCACCAGCAACGGCAACATCAGCATTAGCAGCAGAAGAATCAGTAGCAGCATCAGCAGCAGCAGCAGCAGCAGCAGTAGCAGCAGCAGCAGCAGAAGCATCAGTAGCAGCATCATCACCAGCGTCGGCATCAGTATCATCAGCAGCAGCGGCATCAACATCAGCACCAACACCAGGACTAGCAGCATCAGCATTAGTAGCAATAGCATCAGTAGCAGCATCGGCATTAGCAGCAGCAGCATCAGCAGCAGCATCATCAGCAGCAGCAGCAGCAGCATCAGCAGCAGCATCAGCAGCATCACCAGCAGCATCAGCAGCAGCATCAGCAGCAGCATCAGCAGCATCACCAGCAGCATCAGCAGCAGCATCAGCAGCATCACCAGCAGCATCAGCAGCAGCATCACCAGCAGCATCAGCAGCAGCATCACCAGCAGCATCACCAGCAGCATCAGCAGCAGCATCAGCAGCAGCATCAGCAGCAGCATCAGCAGCAGCATCAGCAGCAGCATCACCAGCAGCATCAGCAGCAGCATCAGCAGCAGCATCAGCAGAATCATTATCAGGATGTGCTGCAGCCGCAGCACCAGCACTCTGTGACTCATTCCCTTCCCCTCTGCCTCCTCCTCCTACTCCCTCTGCTGAAATTACTTCGCACTTCTTGTCGCCACTGTCACTCCTGACACACCCACTCCCCTCACCCTCACTCCCTTCTCCTTCCCCTTCTCTCCTCCCTGAAACCTTCTCCCCCACATCCACTGTCCGCACTGCCCCCACCACCACCCCCGCTGCCCCCCCTGCCCCCACTGCCCCCGCTGTCCCCTCTGCCCCCGCTGCCCCAACTGACGCCCCCACCACAGCACCATCAATGAGGGTCCTTCCACGACCCCTCCTATCCAGATACCCTGAAAACAACTTCCCACCAGCCCCACCAGCCCCAAACCCACCAGCCCCACCGGCTCCCGAGGCAGATGCAGGTTCGCGCATGTTCAGCATCGAATCAATGTTGTAGAACCGCTTTCCGAGCCTGAACGGCAGGTCCGGCACAGCATCGGTCGCCTCCGAAGCTATGGTGCCAGCATCACTATCAGTGCTGCAGGGACTAGGCTCTCTCCTCCCACTCTCCTCCCTCTGCACCTCCTCTCTTCCCACTCTTCCCTCCCTTCCCTCTCCTGCCTCCTTTCCGAAAAGAGGAACCTCATCTGCCCCTTGTTGTTCCCTGCCCTCCTCCGTTTCCCCTCCTTCCTCCTTCCGAGCCTCCCTAGCCTCCCTAGCCTCCTTTTGACGCAACCCGAATGCGCCCTCTTCTTCCCCAACGGTCGTCTCTTCCCTCTCACATGCCCGCTCCTCCTCTTTTTCAGATGCCCTCTCCTCTTTCCCAAACCCTAAGTCCACATCTCGCATGTTCTTCAGCAGCTCTTGATACCACTCCTCATCCTCATCCTCCTCCTCCTCGCCCCCCCCACCCATCCCTCCCTCCACCTCCCCACCCAAACCAACCACTCTCTCACTCTCCTCCCTCTTCCCCTTCCCCTCTCTCTGCCCACTCCTATCCCCAACCCCCCGTTTCCTCCCCTCAAACTCTCCCCTCACCTCCTCCTCTCCCTCCACCCCAACTCCAAGGGACGAAGCCCAACCCCCACTGGACAGACTCCAAGCATCACTCTCAATCTCTGTCTCTATTTCAGTCTCAATTCCTGTCTCTGTCTCTGCATCTGTCTCTGCAGGTATATCTGCATCCCCAGCACCCATCTCCACCCCCCTTTCCAATCCCCCACCCCCTTCCCTGCTACCCTCCCCATCTTTCCTTCTCTCCCTCCTCCCCTTCTTCTCCCGCCCCCCTCGTCCCTCTCCAACCTCCAGTTCTTCCAAAAAAAGATTTATTGCTTCGTTCAAGCTGCCCGAACCCTGCGATCCCAGGAGGGAACCAAGGCTAAGTTTCAAGCTGCCCGTGTCACTCCCACCTCCTGCGCCCAAGCCTGCTCCCGAGCCTCTTCCTACCGAACCTCCAGCTCCCGAACCACCACGAACCAGCTTCTCTGCTGCCTTTGGTTCTCCTCCTCCTTCTTCCTTTCCCACTGCTGACACCCCTCCCTCTCTCGCTCCCTCCTCCCCACCCCCCTTCCTGCTGCCTATGCTCTCTTTTCCTTGACTCCCACCGGATTGAACTCTTCTCAACCGGGACCCACCACCTGAACCTTCAATTGATGATACTCCTGCTGCTGCTGCTGCTGCTGCTGCTGCTGACGTTGCTGAAACTGCTGATGCTGCTGATGTAAAAGATGCCGAACCAATATCCACCCTACCCCCTCCTCCCGTCACCAACTCCATACGCCTCCTCTCCCTCCCCTTCTCCTTCTCCCTTCCTTTCCTCCCCTCCCTCCCACCCCTCTCGGTCCCACTGCCTGTACTTTCAAGGCTGCTCCGAGCCTGCCCCCGAGCCAGGTCAAATCCGGAGCTGATCTGAGGCTGATCTTGGCTCGGCCCAAGGCTGGGGCTACACCAAACCTGCTCCACGGTTGGATCCGTGCCGAAGCTGCTCCGATCCTCTTCAGAAGACGAGAGAAAGAGAGGGATGGGGAGGATGACGTCAGCATGGGGCGACGGACGAATGGCGGAGTGACAGCTGGAGCTCGGAGGGAGATAGGGAGATGAGGAGGAGAGGAGGGGGGATGGGGCGGCGACAGAAGCTTCATCTGCTGATGCAGAGCGTTTTCCGGGTGTGTTTTGAGTGGAGTCGACAGCAGCACCCACAGAGGCAGAGCCATCAGAAGCAGCAGCAGGTGCAGCAGCAGCAGGTGCAGTGGTGGTGGCAGAGACAGTAGTCTCAACAGCAGAAGCAGCAGTCCCCTCAGGAGGTGTTGGCTCACTTGCTCGCAGCACCTTACCATCGCTGTCTCCTGTCTCCCGTACCCCTCCTGCCCACGCTGCTGACTCTCCCACAGCAGCAGCAGCAGGTGTCTGCGGCTTGACTGCAAACACGGAGAGAACAGGGATGGGTGCACTCATATCCACATCCCCATATGCTCTCACCCCACTGGTAGCAGAGACCCTCACCACACCAGCACCTCCTCTCATATTCAAATCAGACACAAAGCCTCCAGTTGCGTCAATAATCTGTGCGGAAAGAGCAGCTTCTGTGACCTCCCCAACCCAGCCGGAACCCACACCCCCCACGCATTTGGTCAGCACTCTATGGCTGTGGTATGCCAGCTCTGCGGCTATATTCACACTCTCTATAAGCAACTCCACGTTCACTCTCCTGGTTCCCCCAAACTTGCTCCCCGCGAACCTGCTGCCGATCCTTCTGCCACCGAACCTTCCAGTTTCCCCTTTTCCAATTCCTCTACCTTCCACATTCTCGCTGCGCCTACCCTCTCCCTCCTCCTCCACCTCTTTCTCTTCCTCCTCATCCCCTTCCTCCTCATCCTCATCGCCCCCACCCCACATCCACTCTGCCTCTACCTTCTTGGCATGAGCCAAAGGCTTCATTGCTGCATGTCTCTCAAAGAGCAGATGCCTGGCTTTGGGAGGGCCCCTACTGCCAATCACCCCCCCCTTGCTGCTGCCATCCATTCCCAGTGCTTCCCAAGAAGCTTCCAATTCTAGCCGCCCGGTGTGCCGGGCAGCCTCAGAAGCCAATCGGAACGCTCCTCCAGCTGCCTGAGCGAGATCCTCCTCTGCTGTAACTGCCCCAAATTTTCCGCTCCATTTCCCGCTCCATCCCCCCCTTCCGTCTCCCCCTCTCCCCCTCCCCTTATCCCCCATAGAAGCAGCCTCGGTCACTTGTAACTCAGCTATATGGCCCTGTAGCTTACGGGCGAATAGCGTCGCGCCATCTGTCATCGCGAGGAAGAACCTAGGAGCTCCACAGCCCTGGTTGGCAGCTTGCTGCAGCACAGCTAAGTGGCTCTTGAGTAAGTGTGAGAGGCGAGTGGCTCCCTGCACTAACGAGGTGAGCCGCTCCTGTGTGCCTGATGGGAGCAGCAACAATCAAGGGAGGAGTGTTAGAGAAGCGGACAGTTGTTAATTGAATGTTCCGGTAAAAAAAGTGTACACACTCACATACACACACTCACTCACCCCCTCCCACCG
This sequence comes from Closterium sp. Naga37s-1, assembly GCA_947471745.1. Classification (NCBI taxonomy): domain Eukaryota; kingdom Viridiplantae; phylum Streptophyta; class Zygnematophyceae; order Desmidiales; family Closteriaceae; genus Closterium; species Closterium sp. Naga37s-1. The sequence goes on along the minus strand of CANJKZ010000307.1, from coordinate 65,612 downwards.
GCATGCCACAACCAGAGCGATTGCACGCACTACAGTGTGAGCCACCGCTGCCTAAGTGCTGCTCCTGTAACATGCTCACTCATTCACCCAATCCCACACCCACACAGTCAGCCGCTCACACTCTCACACATCTCAATCACCCTCGGATTGCAGGCCAAGTGCCAAGAGAAAGAGCAAGCTGCGGAGCATGCACGACAGCGTGAGCCACCACTGCTGCTGCTCGCGCCGTCGTCACTGCCGGGAGAAGCTGTGAGACTCAACATGCTTGCATTGCATGCCTTCACTCGCATTCATACGCACAAATGCATACCCACACCACACGCTTTCCCTCTCACCAGCGGATTGCAGGGCAAGGAAAAGAGCTGCCACTGTTACATGCTCATCACTCACCCACTCATGCACTCGCTTCGCACTCACCAGCGGATTGCACGCCAAGGGAAAGAGTGATCTCCAGAGAAAGCGCATGCACCATAGTGTGAGCCACCACGGCTGCTGCTCCCGCCATCGCCACTGCAGGAAGAAGCTGGGCTGACGACCCTGCACTGCCAGCTGTAGCAGCAGATATAGCCGACGCATCAGCTGCCCTCACAGCATCAGATGAAACCGCACCAGCAGGAGCAGCACCAGTAGTAGCAGCGACAGCTGTAGCAGCAGAGCCTATAGCAGCAGGAATGGCTGTAGCAGCAGCATCCGAGACCAGCGACTGTAGCACGGAGAGCAGTGCAGAGGCTTGCCCGGCCAAGCTAGAGGCTGTAGCAAGAGCTGTAGCACCAGCTGTAGCAGAAGCATTCTCAGGGTTACTACCAGCCACATCTGCAAGATCTGTGGCATTTCCTGTCAACGCGGCAGCAGCATTGGAACAAATGGAAGCACAGAGATCGCCAAAGAGAACAGGCCGAGAAATTCCCCCATCCAGAAACGGCTCCTTGACTTGTTCTCCCTCTTTTCCTCCTTCCGTCTGCTCCCCTCCTCCTCTCTCCCCTCCATGACTATCCACTAGCTCGCCCCTTTCCTCCCGTTTTCTACCTTGTCCCGAACTATTGTGGTCGGATAATGGGGATGGTAGTGGGAAGGGCATGTTGTGATGGAGCAAGGACAGGAGGGTGACCTCTGCTGCTGCTGATGCTGCTGCAGAGGCAAGAGGGGGGACAGGGGTGTGGGAACCAGCATCGCCAGTAGCAGCAGCAGAACCGTCACTATCCCAAGCGTACACCCATCCACAGCAAAGGTCCTCCTCCCCTTCCAATCCCAACCCGTCACCACCCTTGCCGCTTCCTTCACTCCCTCTGCCGTCCCTTCCGCCCCTACTCTTCCCCCGGCTCCCCCAATTCCCCTTCTTTCCCCCACCAGTCTCCCCCCACACCTCCGCCACAGCACCCCCCAGCCTCAAGAGGCAGCGCAGCAGCAGCGCAGACACCACAGGAACAGCTGCTGCTGCTGCTATAGGCAGATGGGGTTTAAAGGGTCTCAGCAAGGGGATAGGCGCGGCTGCTGCATCAGTGGCAGAGTGGGCATGTGCAAGCCCCCTGTCATGGGAATGGGAAAGCACATAGAGCTGACTCAGCCGAGTGCGGATATCGGCCATGAGAGAGAGGGCCTCAGAGCACAGGCTAAGCCACGGCACACAGAGAGTGCGCGCTGCTGTCACGGCACTGCCACTGCTGCCACTGCCCTGTTTGCTCCGCACAGAGAGCCCTTGCTGTGGGGGGGACAGTGGGTTGTGATGCTGCGGTTCAGAAGCCCTCTCGTGCGCGTGTGCCTGTGCAGGGACTAGCAGGCCCATAGCAGCTTCTAGCTGCTGCAGGCGAGAGGTCAGCGAGGCGGGCAGTAGAGGCAGGGTGGGTACGACTGGAGCAGGGCAGTCTGAAAAGGAAGAAATGGGGGATGCAGCATTGGTGGAGGGCCGGTGCATGCCACAAAAGAAGAAGAGAACTTTCAGCAGCCTGAGAGACAAAGCAGCGATACAACCCACGCTGTTCACTGTTGCTGCTGGTCCTGCTTCTGCTTCTGCTCCCGTAACACTTGTAACATCGGTAACACGTGTAACACTTGTAACGCCTGACTTCCCTTTACCTGTTCCTTGTATGAGCCAATGGGAGTGAGTCACCAGCTCTTGCCCTGCGTCCAGCAGCCAATACGCAAGTGCCACGTCAGCACCGGCAGGATCAGTGCAGGCAGCATGGCGGAGGCATGCGTCTGCCAGCCTGGCTAGCTGCGTGTCCAGGTCAGCTGCCACATCAGCAAGGGCAAGGGCGAGTGAGTGGACAGTGGCATGTTGCTGACTCAGCACAGCAGCAGGCAGGGCTGCAGAAGCTGGTGATGCATCAGGAGCAGGTCTGGGATCATCAGGGGAGGAAAGCAGAAGCGCTTGCAGGAGAGAAGCAAGGAGGGAAGAGGAGGCCACAAGCCTAGCTGCAGTAGCTGCTGCTGACACTACCAAGTGACTGGTAGTGGGGGAGGAAGAGAGAGGCCTGTTGGACGATGGTGACGATAAGGAAAGCCCAGGGATCGCTGCTGCAGCAGGTGGAGGTGAAAATGGGATGGAGAGGCGGTGGAGGAGAGATGAGGCACGGTGACGCAGAAGCAGAGCAGAGCGACGGATAGAAGACCTTTCCTCTCTGCACATCTGCTCCCCTGCCCGTGACTCTGGTACAGAGTCACATGCACCTCCCCCAGATACAGCCTCCCCCGAGCCATAAACCCTGCTATCAGCCTTAGCAGTGCATATCTCCGTTGGTCTGTCTTGCGTTGCTTGGAGCAGCAGCGAGCGATGGGACTGAGCCTCCTCAACCAGTGCTGCCAGCAACAAGACGTCATCCTCACATGCTGCTTCAGCCCCATGATTTGAACAGTCCATACCGCCATAATTTACAATATCCAAACCACCCCTGCCATAATATTCGCAGCTGCTTTCTGTTGGATACCCGCCCTGCCATCCCTTCTGCTGCCTGCTGCTGCTGCTCCTCCTCCTGCTGCTGCTTCGTTGCTTCTTTGCCTGCAACAGCATCCGAAGCTGCTTGGAAGCTTCCACCATCAACTCTTCCGCCTGCAGCAGCAGGTCTTGCCAGGCGTCACCAGGCGACCCAGCTGCTGCTGACTCAGCGAATCTGACACATGACTCAGCGTGCGCACCCGCCAGCTCAGCCAAAGCAGCGCGCTGACTCAGCACACCAGTGGCAGACTGCCACGCTGCACTGTCCACCTCACCCTTGTGCCTATCCTCAGTATGATAAACCCCACTCCTCTCCGAAAGAGCATGGACACTGGTGGTAACCCCAACCTCATCAGTCGTTTCTTGGGACTGCTGCAATTCAGCCTGAATCAGCAGGTCACGTGCCAATTCCCTAGCCGCTGCCGACTGCACTAGTAGCCCCTTCACCGCCCCATCCACCTCTCCCTCCTCCTCCCAACCACCTGCCCTTCCACCCTCTGTCTGGTACTGCTGCTGCTTCTCCAGCTCCGCTGCCAGTGCAGCCATTCCTCCTGACCACCGCACCAGCCACGCAAAGCCAGCGGCAAAGCGCGCAGCAAAACCACCATCAGCGGTAATCTCAGCAGCAGCAGGCAAGCTAGCAGTGAACATTGGGTCCGCCCCTCCGTGGCCTTGCACCAAAGCTCCGTCCCTTACAGCCTGCGTGTTGTATCCCGACCCCTCACACTCCCTCCCTTCCTCAACTTCACCTTCCGCCGCCAAGTCAGGTACTCTGACCGTCCTATGCAACAGCAGCGCCTGGCCCAACTGGGCTGTTCGGAGAAGAATTCTGTTGAGCAAGAGCCCCCGTCTTGCCCTTCCCTGACCATCCCCTCCTGCTCTGAGCAGGTCCGCATGGCCATCAGGAGGCAAGCACCAAGGCAGCATCAGCATCTCAATGTCACGAGCCAAGTGCAGCGCCAGACCCGCAGCAGCAGCAGCAGCCCGTTGCTCACGTCTCACATGTCTCTTGTCAACGTGACCAGCTTCCAGTTCACCCAAGAGACCACCTTCCCTGCTTCTCCCTTTCACTTCCCTGCCTCCCTCCCTGCCTTCGCCTGAAATCAAGACCCTCTCTGGAACCGACTGTTCCTGTTGTCCCTGCTTCTCCTGCATCTCCTGCCCCAGTTGCTGCTGCAGCTGCAGCCCCCCTTGCCTTCTTTCGAGGGCCCTCATCAGTCTTAAGTGCCTCTCTGCTGCATGCAATAGCGCATCTGCTGCTGCTCGCACCCCATCCTCACGCTCCTCTCGCTCTCCTCGCTCCTCTCGCTCCTCCTCACCCGCCTTCCTTCTCCCCTCTCCCTTTCTCCCCTCCGCTCCTTCACCCCACTCTTCCCCAATCACCCTGCCTGCAAGCACAGCAGCAGCACCAATCACAGCAGCACAGCTCCTCCCCGCCTTTCTCAGAAGCTTCCCTCCCCACCGCACACCACCCATCTCTATACCCAAACCGTTGCCACCATCCCTGCAACCACCCTCCCCCGCTACAAGACAAAAATGCCGGACAGAAGCCGCCACAAGGCTCAGCGTAATCTGGGCGGCGGCACCCTGCCTGGAGACAAAATCTCGGACTCCCTTTTGAGAGTTCTCAAAACTTTTGTTATAATCACGTCCTCCTATAATCAACCTACCCACCCCATCTCTCACTTCATCCAGCAGACTCTCTGCCCCTCTTACAAGCACACTCGTTTCTGTCACAAGACCCTCAGAAACCACATGCCCTGCCGCCTCCTCCTCCCCTTTCCCTGATCCATCCTTCTCTTTGCTCCCCCCATTCTCTCCTGCCACACTCACACCCCCAAGCGAACCTTCCCTCCTTCCCCTCATCCCTTTCCCTTCAATCCTTCCCTCCATCCGCCTCTTGCCCGATTCACCCGCCACCCCTCCTCCATCTCCTCCCAACCCACTCCGCCTGCCTCCTCTCCTTGCCCTACCCTCTGCTCGCTCACCCTTCATCTCTAAATCCTCTCGCCCCTCCCATCTGACAACCTCGCCCACCTCATCTTTCCGCTCCTCAGAACCTGCCGCAGCCTCTATCTCTCTCACCACGCCTGCCACTGCCACCAGCCCTGAGAATCCAAGGGAAACGAGCTTCTGCTTTTGACGCATTTGACCACAAGCTTGCCTCTCCCCCTGTTCTCTCAAAGAGGAACACTCTTTCTGTTGAGCCATCTCAAACCACCCCTGCAGTGCATCGATTGTATCAAGCATCTTCACACACACATCCTCACACTCCCTCACACTCACACTCCCCTCTAACCAGTCAGACCTATTCATCCCCGATCCTTCTTGCGTTCCCTCTTCCGCGCCCCCTTTTTCTCGCATGTTTTCCTCTCCCGATCTCCCTTTCTCCCCCTGACTTTTGCATAACCCCGCAGCTGCGTGCAAAAGCTTCCTGTAAGCGTCCACCAGGGCGCAGAGGAAAGAAAGCCTGCACTGGAGGGTAGAGATAGCAACCGATGCACTTTCGGCTGTCTCTTTATTGATACTGTAAATGTCCAAACTATCCACAGCTGCAGCAGCCTCTACAGCAGCAGCAGCATGGCGCTGCAGCAGCAGCCATCCCGAGAGCAGCAGGTGAGACACCCAATGCATAGGTTCAGGAAACAGTGCCTCCTGCTTCTGCTGTTTCTGCTCCTGCTGCTGCTGCTCCTGCTGCTGCTGCTGCTGCTGCTGCTGCTGCTGCTGCTGCTCCTGCTTTTCCTCCTGCTGCTGCTTCCGCCTCGGTCGTGGTTTCAGCAGCCCTGCAACTGTCTCTGCTGCTGCTGCCACAAGGGCAATTCCGTCCCGAGCAACACCCACATCTGTTGCTGCCCCACCTGCCACGCCCTTACCTGCTGCCGCTGCTCCTCCTGCTCCTGCTGCTGCCATACCCTTACCTGCAGCTGCGGCCGCTGCTCCTGCTGCACATATCCTCACCCCATGTGCTGCAGCTTGGTCTCTAAATGCTGCTGCTGCCGCCACCGCTTCTGCATCACGCGCTGCTGCTTCAGCTGCTGAGGGCCCTGAGAGCTGCTCGCTCCGAATCTCGTTTTCTTTCTCTCCAGGAGAGGCAAGACCAGTTGCAGCAACAGAAGGAGCAGCAGCAGAAGCATCAGTTTCAGCAGGCACAGGCGGAGCACGAGATGCAACACAACTTGAAAGCAGCTCAGCACTCTCAATCAGAGCAAACAACGATGCCAGCCCCTGCTGCTGCTGCTGCTGTTGGCCCCTCCGCTCCACTGGTCCTCCTGCGCCCATCTCCCTGTCTCTTCCCCCGCTCCCTGCCTGCCGGTCTGCAAGAGAGCAGCAGCGTGCCGCCAGCAATGCTGCATGCTCTGAGGCAGCTTCTAGCAGCTTCCCACTTCGATCCCACAGCTCTGCCTGTCTCTGTCTCTCCTCCTCGTTTTCGTCCCCTCCTTCCTTCTCCTCTTCTTCATCTTCGCCTTCTTCCCATCCTCCTTCATCCTCCTTCTCCTCATCCTTCTCCTCCTCTTTTCCCCCTTCCTCGTCCTTTTCGTTTCCAGCACCCACTCCCTCCTCCACCTTCCCCTCTTCCCTCACACTCCCCGCTCCCTCCACATCTCTCCTCCTCCTCGCCTCTATCACTCTCAAAACGCCCAACACCAGAAACAGCAGGTCTTCCAACCGCCCTGCGCTTTCTGCCAGTCCTTCTGCAGTCACACCGCCTACAGTCACATCGCCAACACTCACACCTTCTACAGCCACACCCGCTTCCCCTATTCGGCTTCCCATTGTGTGCTGACTCAGCAGTAAGAAATGCTGCTTTGCCAAAATCACAAAATTCTCCACCGGCAGAGTTACATCTGTCTCTGTTTGGGTTACATCCGCCTCTGTTTGTGTTACATCTGTCTCTGTTTGGGTTACATCTGCCCCCGGCGGCGTTACAACTGTCGTCGACAGTCTCACCACACCACATCCCGCAGTCTCACACTCAAGCCTTTCTAAGAGACTCGTAAGAACCTTGGCCTTCGTTACAATCACCTCCCCCTGCTTGCACACCTCCTGCCAGCTCGGCACCTCATCGTCTGCATCCACATCAGCAGCCACATCAGCGGCCATGTCCCCTTCCTCTCCCTCCGCTCCCTCCACTCTCCCAAACCCAACCTCACCTACAGTCACATCCGTTACAGTCACCTCACTCCGTGTGGTAACCCTATCCACCAGAGCCCCCTCTATGGCCATCCCCACATCCTCCCGGTGGTCAATCACGTCCCTCCACAATGCCGAGGCTGCTACAATCACCTCCCTTATATGCACCTTCTCGCTGCCCACCCCCTTTATAGTCACATCGCCACCAAACAAATCCTCAGCAGCACTCACATCCTCTGCAGTCCCATCTGCCTGTCCTCTGCTTTCCTTCACCCCTTCAGCTGCCGTTACAGTCACATTCTCTCCAATCACATTCTCCCCGTTCACATCCTTTTTAGTCACATCCTCCCCACTCATCTTTTGCACATCTGCTGCATCATCTAGCACCTCCTGTGTCCCCTCTTCTCCCTCCATACAGTCACTCTCTGCAGAATCAACCACAAGAACATCTGCTGCATTCATTTGCACCTTCCCAATCTGTGCCGCCTCTTCCCCCTCCATACAGTCACTCATAGGCCAGAGCGACCCACCCACTGCAGCAACCATACCCCACGGATCCATCCCACCTGCCCCAGACTCACCTTCCCCAGACGCACCTTCCCCCTCCTCCTCGCCACCCCCAAACAAATCAAATCCGATAAAATCCGATACAGTCGTGACGATTGCTAGATCTACCTGCAGTTTACTGTAGCCCCCCCGGGAGCGTGGGCGAGGGGGAGTGGCGAGGCGAGGAGGGGTGAAAAGATGGGGAAGGGTGGGGAAGTGGGGAGGACGGGTGACGTCAGCCGTTGGATCGGCCAGAGATGCAGATGGAGGGTCAGGATTGCTGCGCGATCTGGCCATCTGAATGGTGGCTTTGTTGTGCTGAGCGCCTGTGCTGCTTATGCACTTAAACGAGTGTGACTGTATGCGATTGGGCAGCACGATGCGAGGGGATCCAAGCCGAGAGAGGAGAAGGAAATCCTCGTCTGCTTCTTGCTGCTGAGAACCAGCTGTGGGTGCAGCAGGGGCAACAGAGGCAGCAGAGGCAGCAGGTGCGTTTTGAGGTGCTTCAAAGGACAGGAGAAGGGCGTCCTCGTCTAGCTCTTGCTGCTCAGAACCAGCATTGGCAGCAGGTGAAACAGGGGCAGCAGGGGGAGCAGGTGAAACAGGGGCAGCAGGGGGAGCAGGTGAAACAGGGGCAGCAGGGGGAGCAGGTGAAACAGGGGCAGCAGGGGGAGCAGGTGAAACAGGGGCAGCAGGGGGAGCAGGTGAAACAGGGGCAGCAGGGGAAGCAGGCTTGGGGGAGGTAGGTTTGGGAGAGGAAGGCTTGGGGGAGGTAGGCTTGGGAGAGGAAGGCTTGGGGAAGGTAGGCTTGGGGGAGGTAGGCTTGGGGGAGGTAGGCTTGGGGGAGGTTGAGACTGGGGCTGTGGGCAGGACTACAGACACGCCCCCTTTGGCTGGTGAGGCCTGGGGCGAAGAGGCTGGAGGGCGGCGGAAGGAGGGGGATCTGGGGGAAGCTGGGGGGAGAGAGGGAGAGAGACCTGAAGGCGATGGGCGGGGGAGAGAGGGGGACCTGGGGGATGCTGGTTGTAGGGTGGCGGAGAGACCAGAGGGGGATAAGGGGGGAAGGGAGGGGGACCTGGGGGAGGCAGGGGGGAGGGAGAGAGTGGGGGGCACTCGAGACGAGGGTGCCTTAGGTGGTTGGGAATCTAACGAGAAGGGCGTTAGTAGAAATGTTTTCGGAGATGGTGGTTCGAGAGGAGGAGGTTTTGGTGAAGGCGCTCTTAACGAGGATGGCTTTGAAGAGGATAATGACTTGCGGTGTTGGTGCAGTGCAGACCTTGCTCCGGAACAACCACCAGCAGCAGAAGCAGCCGCAGAATTCCCCCCCCACCCTGCACTGAACCTTGTGGCAGGCTGGCCACTGTAACCCCTGGGAGATCCCGGCTGGTTGGCTCGCCTGACGAAGCACAAGAAGCTTCCAGGAAGAATCACATCGCCATCATCACCACCCCCACCACCACCATTCTCTTCTGTCTTACAAGCACTCTCGCTTCCGCCCCTCTGCCCTCGGTCTCTCTGCCCCCTCTCCCTCTCATCTCCTCCTTCTGCCATCTCCTCACCCCTCAGTGCTCGCTTCCTCTGCACCACAGACCCACCTCTCGGCATCAAAGCATCGTCTCTCTGCAGACTCCTCAGTGGTCCACCACTTTTGGTGCTAGCCCCCTCAAGGGGTCTAGCCGCCCATTCCTGGTTCCACGCCTCCTCATTCCTCCCCTCCTCACCCGCTTTGCTGCCTCCCTCCTCCACTCCCTTACCCCTTCCCTCATCCTCCCCCATGCTCCCATGCTCCATCACACCCAGCAGGCTCCCCTTCCTCCTCTGCCTGCCCTTCGCCCCAGCACTAGCAGGTGCAGCGCCGCTGCTGACAACATCCGCGTTAGTAGCATCCCCTGTAGAAGCATCCCCGTTTGAAACAGCATCCGTTTTAGAGACATCCCCTTTAGTGACGTCCCCTGAGCTCCTCACTCGTCGTAGCTTCATTGCAAACAGGTACGTACCGCCACCACCCTCCCCCCCACCAGACAAGTTCACAGGCGCCTCAGAATTCACGTACGTCCCTCCACTCTCACTTCTACCCTCCCCTCCGCTCTCACTTCTACCCTCCCCTCCGCCTGCATCAGCAGCATCACGCACGCACCCCTCATTAGCTGCTTCCGCGCCAGAGTCAATCACAACCGTTGATGCCCTGCTTACAGCTTCATCTCTTGCACTCTCGCCCCCTTCTCTCCCCCCATTGCCCACACCAGCTGGTACCTCACGTGCTACCAGCCTCCCTGTTACCTGCGTCTCCGGGTCTCTTCTCTTCTTTTCACTCCTTGAGAACTCGGCCTCCACGTCCCTTCGCCAGCTCTTGGCTCGGCGCTCCGGGTCTACCTCCCAGGTTCGGACGACAGGTCCGTCCCTTCCTGAACTTGTTTTCCCATCTTCTCCTTCGAAACCCCCCCCTGCTTCAGCCACGCCAGGGCTGCCCCGAACCACACCACCTAAGCTCCCTTCCTGGTCCGGAAACTCCGAACCTAAGCTTGCTGATTCCCTTGTGTCCTGTCGGGCAGCTCTGGACTTTTCAGCCTCCCCTGAACCAGCCTCGGGATTGTCAGCCGTCCCCGAGCCGCCCTTGGGATTGTCTAGATGCATTGAATCCGCTGAGCAGGCTGTAGCTGGGTCGCCGTGGACAGGGGGGGGCGGACCGTTTGTGCTCGAGCTCTCCGGGTGAAGACCTGACGTGGCATCTGACGTGGCGTCCGCTTGTCTTGCCAGCTCGCAAGCCGGCCTATCCAGTAATTCTGTCTCTGCAGGTGAAGCAGATGAGTATAGCAATGTTGTTGCTGTTGTTGCTGTTGCTGCTGTTGCTGTTGCTATAGATGGTGCTGAGACTGAGCACTCATCTACTAAGCACTTCATATCTCCGCCCTTCTCTCTCCGTCCCATCTCATCCTCCACTTCACCTACCATCCGCCCTTCTCTTGCTCCCCCTTCTTCTTCGCGCTGGGACGTCCCTGTTGTTGCTCCCTTCACTTCCTCTCCTCTCAACGCCCCAATATCTGCTGCCCCTACTCCTGCAGCCCCTGACGTTCCTTCTGCCCCAGCTTCCCCCGTTGATGCAGCTTCTTCCGCTGCCCCAGCCTCTCCCCCTGCCCCAGCCTCTCCCCCTGCCCCAACCTCCCCCGCTGCTCCAGCTTCTCCCGCTGACCCCTTATGTCTGTGCGTCTTGCTCTTGGACTTTCGCTTGTGCGAACTCTCCACCTCGTCAATGAACACGTCTAGCAGGTCCTGGCGAAATAGGGTTACCACACAAAATGTCGCGAAATTCAGTGACGGTTGCACGGCGGATCAAACAGAAAGGTCGGAATAGGAACAAACGCAGTGATATACAGTGCCAGACGTGACGAAACGCGATAAAAGGTATGTCACTTATCAACGAAACTCGCAAATCGAGTTTTGAAACGTCTCAGAAATAAACGAGACTCGCAAATTCCTAATAAAATCCCCCCACGAACCTTAACTGGTTGCGATCCTGCCATCTGTCCCATCGCTCCTCCCAAGCCTCTGGACGGAGCTGGCCCCGACCGCCGAGCCTGGAGGATCGGTGACTGCGCGGTGGCTCGGGAGGACTGCGACGTGGTTCGGGAGATGGTGCTGCTGTCGTAGTCGGAATTATCGAGGTCCGGGCCTTCCATCCCCCTGCTGCCGACGCACCCCATTGGTGGCATCTTGGCGACGGGACGCCACGTGGCACGGGATTGGATAATCCTCGGGTTACAGGCAGAGGGTGCCACGTGGCACGGAAAGGATCAGGCTAAGTTACCGACTTACACGGGCTGTTGGGCAGATAGGCGACTACTTGTCGCAGCAGGGAAGGTGTTAAGGCCGTACAGGAAGCTTACACCCGCCGTTAATAAATTAGCACTGCTATAATGGAGGTGAGTACCATGGTGAGTATACGAATGCGCGACTCCGGCTTTGACAGGCGGGAGCTCCTTATTAGGTCGTGCGAACGTCGTACACTATCAGAAGTCGCAGAGAGGCCTACCGTCAATTACTAATCTGGAACCGTCACTGCGGCCACAGCGAATCGCGGCATGACTCGCTGCTACTAGAGAGCCTGTCTGGTTAGTGTTTCCTAATCGACGCCGTTACTACCATCACAACTGAATACTGAAATTCTGCTGCAATTAGTTACAGCAGCCATTTGCTGCTCCCAGCAAGCGCAACAATTGCCTCTCCTCCAATGGGAGAACCTGGAGAATCTCAAATTTCGCACATCCCATCCATGCGCTGAGAGACGGGGATTTATGTTTTGGGTTTCCCGCCACCCGGTTTCAAGTTCAGTAGTTTTGGGAAAAAAACATGCTGACCTCGGGCTTTACGGGGGTTGCGACAAGTTTTGGACGGCGACAGAGTTTCACACCAAGTATTTCAGTCCCGGGAAAACAGAGCCCACGGAAGGGATTTCCTAAGAGAGCGCCCATTGGCGCTTTCACCCGCATAGAATTACTTCCTGGGTACTTTTACAGCTCCAATAAAAACCAGAAATGAGGGAAACCACCGCTGGCTGGGCGAGCACACATAACCTCACATCCAGCATGAACAGCAGTGTTTGTTAATCGATTTAAAACAACTGACAGCCTAAACAAGTCGGTGTAGTTTAGTGGTTAGAATCCCACGTTGTGGCCGTGGAGACCGGGGCTCGAATCCCCGCACCGACACCTTTTGTGCTCTTGCTAAGGGTGCATCTGTAGTGTAAGATAAGGAGTAGGATGGGTCTTTTGAACCTTGATTTGCTTGTGTTTTGAACTACTTTGTGTCTTCCAAGCCTACAGTTAGTGTCTGACCTAAGGTCTGACAAGATATACGCATGTTTGGCGCTTACCCTTTATGGTACCGGTTCGCACCACCGGAGCGTTATAGCTGCTCTTTATCACTACGGCCATCTTACAAACGTCGTCCTCGTAGGGTAGATTGTCACATTATGACCGTACGTACAGCGTTTCACAGTCGTCAACATATTCGTTTTTTATAATGGTTAGCACCTAGGGCGTGAAACATCCTTATGAACAAGTTGTTCGTCGCCCAATTGTTGGAAATATATTTGCAAGGTTTCTATTATATGCTACACTATTCGAAGTGTACTAATTAAAGCTCGCCATATCGAGGGTGTTAGCCCTGGTGGCGAGCTACAGGGGCGCAATCGCGCACAGTGGTTGCGACCCTCGTGGCAGCTGAAGAGTCGTATTCACCAGTGGCAGCGTGTATTGTATGTGGAACTGCCCTACAGGGCGCGGCCGAATACCGCGCCCTTGCCGAGGTTGAACAGTCGCGCCAGCGCAATTGTAACAAGGCAGCCCAAGCGAAGCACCGCAACGGTTATGCAGTTGCACTATAGTAACTGCCAGCCTTATGTGTTTGCTATATAACCCAATGTATCGCATCTCTATTATTACACATATTCTCAAGCTTGTGTCCGGCTAACCCTCAGCCTGGGATGGCACCATGTTACTAGCCAAGAAGAGCTACCACTGAGTGACCATTTCCCCGCTTCATGGTTGTCGTAAAACCTTTTTTAGAGGCTTCCAATGCACTCTAGCGAGTTATTCTAACATGGTATGAGAGCTAGTTTGGACTATAAGTTCTGCCAATAGCAAGTTCTCTAAACTATATCTTCCTTATAAATATATGGCGATACAAGCATACATCATGCCAAGCGCTGACTGCGGAGAAACTAGAGAAAATCGAGTTCATCAGCCATCCAATGTCACCTTAGGAGTCACATCAATTGACCCTGCTCTCATCGAGCAGCTCAACACCCGCATCAGCGCCTTGGAGAGCCATCATCAACCGATGAGCGTTGACTGCTCCAGCTACGCCAGAAGACCCCCAGATCGTCCTGGGCCACACTCTGAGAGATGGTTCTGTCGAAGAGAAAGTTGATGCCCTTGCTTGGGCGCAGCTGATCACGATGTCGACGAGGAGTTCTCGATGAAGTTATCGTCCAGTGAGGGAGGAGAGTGGGCGGCAAGAGGCCAGCCCTTGCAGCACTGACAGCGACGCTGGCACCATAGCTTCGGAGGCGACCGACGCTGTGCCGGACCTGCCGTTCAGGCTCGGGAAGCGGTTCTACAACATTGATTCGATGCTGACCATGCGCGAGCCTGCAAGTGCCTCGGGAACCGGTGGGGTTGGGGCTGGAGGGAAGTTGTTTTCAGGGTATTTGGATAGGAAGGGACGTGGCAGGACCCTCATTGATGGTGCAGTGGTGGGGGCAGTGGGGGCAGCGGGGGCAAGAGGGGCAGCGGGAGCGGTGGGGGCAGCGGGAGTGGTGGGGGCAGTGGGGGCAGTGGGCCGGGGGACGTCGGTGGGGGTAATGGGGGCGATGGGGGTGGGGGAGAAGGGCTCATGGAGAAGAGAAGGGGAAGGAGAAGGGAGTGAGGGTGAGGGGAGTGGGTGTGGCAGGAGTGATAGTGGGGAGAGGAGCGATGTTATTTCAGCAGAGGGAGGAGTGGGAGGAGTGGGAGGAGGAGGGGGAGGAGGAGCAGGCATAGGGGAAGGGCATGAGGTAGATTGTGGCTCAGGCAGCCATGAGATTGACTGTGGACATGTTGTGTGTGCGGGAAATGCTGATAATGATGCTGGTGATGCTGCTGCTGCTGATGCCGATGCTGCTACTGATACTGTGGCTACTGATGCTGCTGGTGCTGATGTTTCTGCCGCTGCCGCTGCTGCTGATGCTGATAATGCTGACACTGATGCTTATGCTGCTGCTGCTACTAATGCTGCTGCTAATGCTGATACAGATGCTGCCGACGCCTCTGATTTTCATGTTTCTGCTGCTGCTTCTGCTTCTGATGATACTGATGTCGATGCTGCTGCTGATGATGATGGTGCTGCTCATGTTGATGCTGCTGTGCCTGATGACGCTGCTAGGCCTGATGACGCTGCTGGGCCTGATGACGCTGCTGGGCCTGATGACGCTGCTGGGCCTGATGACGCTGCTGGGCCTGATGACGCTGCTGGGCCTGATGACGCTGCTGGGCCTGATGACGCTGCTGGGCCTGATGACGCTGCTGGGCCTGATGACGCTGCTGGGCCTGATGACGCTGCTGGGCCTGATGACGCTGCTGGGCCTGATGACGCTGCTGGGCCTGATGACGCTGCTGGGCCTGATGACGCTGTTGGGCCTGATGACGCTGCTGGGCCTGATGACGCTGCTGGGCCTGATGGATGTTTGTTTGGAGTGCATGTGGAGGGATGCAATACGCAGTCAGCACCGGCAGAAGAAGAAGCAGCAGCAGCAGCAGCAGCAGCAGCAGCAGCAGCAGCAGCAACAGCAGCAGCAGATGGTGACAATAACGTTGATGACAGCAATGACGAGGGTGACAATAACGAGGGTGAGGGTGACAAAAATGAGGGTGACAAAAATGAGGGTGACAAAATCGGGGGTGACAATCGCGATTGTGACACCAAAAAGGATGGCAGCATCCAGGGTGACAATAGTGAACGCGAGAGTATGTTAGGTTCGGAGAATCTGGACCTTCTGCAGTTTGACGAGATCTCCCGAGCCAAGCAGGCTCGGCGGCAGTGCCATGCCGGCCGCCGTGGGTGCAGCTTTGGACGCTCGGGATGACCTGGCAGACGCCGAGGTTGCACTGGAGGAAGCTTCCAAGGAAGTTGCACAGCTCACGGCATGTACTGACACCGAGAATAAAAGCACCCTGCGTCGAGGGTCGGCTGCGCGCCACCCCTCACTCCTCCTCCCTTCGTCCGACCACCGAGCCTTTTGAGACGCTCCACTTGGACGTCTGGGGCCCCGCCCCTCGCCTTGGCCCTGAGCGCGAGCGTTTCTTTTTGGTGGTTGTTGACGACTACTCCCGCTACACCACAGTGTTCCCCCTGGCGAAGAAGTCTGAGGTGACTTCTACGCTGATCAGGTGGTTGCTTACCACTGAGGGCACTCATGGTCGTCGTGTCAGCTGTCTTCACTCTGACCATGGGGGTGAGTTTCGCTCCGGCATTCTCGCTGGATTCTGTCGCGAGCAGGGCATTCGTCAGTCCTGGACGCTTCCAGAGTCCCCACAGCAGAATGGGGTTGCTCTGGAGGGGCTTACAAGGGGGGAAGGGTTTACTGGTAACCAGGCAGGCATTACGGTAACCGTTGACGGGGAAGATGAGGGGAGCAGTATGGGAAGCAAGGGTCCTGAAGTCAAAGGAGAGGGGAAAAGGAAGATGGGGGATGGGGAGGAGGGAGTGACTGAAGGAGAGGAGGATAATGCTGGAGGGGAGGAGTTGGGGGGGAGTATTGTAGCGAAAGCTGACGAAGCGGGCAGTGGGGAGTCTACAAAGGATGTGAATCTGTCTTCTGCCCGTTCTTCTGCCCTAGCTGCCCTGGAACTAGCTCAGCTTGCCCGCAACGAAGCCGCTGCCCGAATGCGGAACCAGCGGCGCCGGGCAGCTGCGAAAGTTTCGGAGCTGGAAGCTGCCCGGTCCCTCTACACCACGCTGCTTAGGGCAAAAGAAAAACGGGTCGCTGAAATAAACAGTGCTGCTTATGGGTTGATTGGGGACATGAAGGCAGCAACTGGGTGTGTAACACCGGGTGTGGTAACCCCACGAGGGGGGTCTGCTGCTAGTAGCGAATTGCCAGATGTGCAACACTGCACATATGGTGTAGAGGTTGACTATAATGAAGAGGGCTACTAGTGGAAGAAAGTGCGTAGGGTATGGGATAATGGTAGATAGTAGACACACTTATTTCATCTGAAAAAGCAACTCAGATTTGTTGCAATACTTTTGAAACTACAGCTACAGTCGGGCGTTTTCTTTGTCTGACACAAGCAAAACTAACAGAGTAAGAACCATCGAGTAAAAAGGCTACCGTAGGTTGGCCTGCTACACTGAACTGCAAATAATCGCCCGATTTACATTTAAGATAAAGTCCTCATGAGACGTCTAAAAAATCATCGAACCGTTGCCCAAACACCAGTCAATCATCTATACCAACATCTTTGTAAATCTTCAGGAAGGTTGATCGAGCCTATGATCACCTCAGGAAGGTTCGCAGAGAGTGTGTTGCAGCGGAAGTATTGACCTCAGGCCAGAGTGAAAATAAATTTGACTGAGATGATTAAAACAAAGGCATACATATGTTTATATAATAGTACAAGGGAAAACGAAACGACCTAGACTAGTCATGTACTCTAAGGGGTACATTCCCTCATTGTAGCGAAATCCAACCATGCGACTCCAGACGGTTACGGACCTGTTCCCGCCTAAATCCTCTCTCCTGCAGCTGCTCGACGGTCCAGATGCTGCCAACCGTACGCGACTCTTCGCGTCATTCCGACCTTTCGCCTTCGTGCTCTTCATTGTGTTCTTTGCTTGCTACTGATAAGAGTGCACAATACTGTTGAGAGGAGCCCTGCATGTGCATGGGCGAAATCTGGAGCTTCTGCGCAGGCCGGGCCAAGAACCTCGTGCATAAGGAGCAAGGTTGCCTGTACAAGGGGTGTACCGGGGAACCCGTGCACGAGCAACTGTAGCATCCGCAGGTGCAGCGGAAACATCTCCTGCACAGGTGCAGGGGGCGCAGCTGGTGCAGAGGTTCGCGAAAGTTCATCCGCGCAGGGTCGCGTCCGACCCTGCGCACCCTCGCGAATGTACAATTGAATTGCGGCGAGAGATTCAATGTGCGCGAATTTCGACCAATGAGGGCTCACGGAATTTCGACCAATCAAGTCTTGTACCCGCCAGGAGAAATTGAACCAGCAATGGAAAGAGAACCTGCTACACGTTTTTGTAACCACAAAAACGTGCACACCTATGCATGGTGTACAACCTGTGCAACTACTTAGTTCGGTGAAAAATACATGGGCTTGTTTTTTTACCTGCCATTGTTGCGTTGGCAAGGCACATGCTTGGCAGTTAGTTAAACGTTCCTCTTGGAACGTTTCTGCAGGGTTCCTTTGATCTAGTATATTGGTTCAAATTTTTCTTGTACTCTACTTGTTCAACTCCTTTGCTTAGTGAAACCTATGCTTGGATTCTACTAAGTCAACAACAACTCTGTTAAGAGCAACAGCCTGAATTCTACCCTTCGCGCCATCACGCAATTCTGATCTTCCCCGTAGGTTAGAATTTTCCGCATGGTGCGGTGAGCGTGGATCGAACACGCGACCTTCAGATAGAAGCCGACGTTTGCACTTACCTAAGTCGTTGTTAGGCCGGCAGCGTGTGCATACCATGACGCCTACCCCGGCAGAGGCCGTCACGGTAGAGGATACGCTGGAGGCACGGATAGCTGACGCTAGGAGGCGCCACACGGATGGCGAGTTCGGGACGGTCCCCTTGGAGGTGCTCGTGTGCAGTGGGCGCACGGGCATCCTTCCCGACCTGGTGCGGATGGTGCGTCCGCCTCTCCTCGACCGATACACAACGAAGGTGGCGTCGACGACGAGGTCGACAGCGGTGACCAAGTCGGCAGCGACGAGGGCTCGCGGATGACGCGAGGAGTGATCAGGGAAGCCGACGACGAAGTCGGCGGAATGCGGGCGCGAGGGATGCGGTCGACGGCGGCTGCAGGCAGCTCGCACGGCGACATCGGCGGACGACGTCGCTCTCCCCAACCAAGTGGAGTCGGGCCGTCGTCGGCGACCCACGTGACCGCTGGTGGGATTGCACCGGCGTACGGGTACTTCAAGTTCTCGCCGGACAAGATCGTCGTGCTCGTGCTGCTGGAAGGTAGGCGCGACCTTATCATGTGGAGGGAGTCGATCGAGCCCCAGATAGAGATCGCCGGGTTGAAGTGCTTCGCCGACGGCGACGTGGTGACGCCGCACGAGATCGACGTCGAGGTGCGGGCGGAATTTCGTGCCGCACACCTGCAGACCTTCATGGTCATTTCGCGGTGCTGTTCGCCGATGGTGCAGATTGCTCTGAAGCCGTGCCGACTTCGACTGGACGCCAGCCACCAGTCGTGGCGGTTCATCCTGTCGACGTACCAGGCGACCGACGACTTGTAAATCGGCCAGCTGGAGGAGAAGCTGACTCACCTCAGGATGGGCGAGCAGGAGTCGGCGACGGACTACTGCAATCGCGCTCGACGGGTCCTGGCCGACATGCGGATGGCGGGCGTCGACTACACGACGGCGTCCTACATCACACACGTCGTCAAGGGTCTCCCGAGTGGCTACAACCTCATGCGCCGGATGATGGCGATGCCCGGCGTACGTGAGGCCCTCAACGAGGATACCTTGACTAGCCACATCATCAAGGATGAGGCTATGCAGGAGGCTGAGCGGCCCACTAAGCTCCTTCCGCAGGCGAACTACATCGCCCTGACGAAGCAGGATCGTCTGTAGGGGCAGCGGAGGAAGTCTGGCGGAGGTAGTAGCGGAGGTGGGAGGTCGGCGAAGGACGCTGACCGGACGAAATCAACTCAGGACAGTGGTCGTGGCAGCGGTGGTCGACGGCGCGAGTGCTGGGTCTGCGGAAGCGCCGACCACCTTTCCTATGACTGCCCCGACCAAGAGGAGTGTGACGACGATGATCACAAGCTGGCCGCGGGAGGTCGGCCAACGGTCGTCGAAGTCGGGACGAAAAGCCGCGCAAGGAGAAGCAGGCGTCGAATAAGGCGTCGTCGACGAAGGACGTCGACTCCTCTAGCGGCAAGGGTCGAGGCGACGGGGAGGCGTCGTGCTCGATGGTCGGCATGGTGGAGCCGACGCTCTCACTGGCGCCGGAGGCTGGCGAGGAATTCACGGCGGTCGCGGCCACCGTGTAGGCAAACCCGACGGTGGTTCTGCTCGACAGCGGCTGCCCGCACCACCTGATGGGGACGAAGGAGGCCTTCGTCGACATGGCGCCGAGTGGCGACGAAAATGTTGAAATATATTTTTCTTATATAAACTGCTTGTAGCAGTAGTTAGTGTAGTGTTACATTGTTTGGTGGTGCACCTTGCTTGCTTTGCCTATATCCTTGTACCTTCTCTCTTTATTGCACACTTTTTCTCCTTTGCAACTCTCTCGACATTCCTCTTGAACCCTAAACCTAAGCTACTAAGCTACCATAGCCATGGCTACTAAGCCTAACTAGCCTTAGGACTTTGACATGGTTTCAGAGCATTTACGCTCCTGGCCTGTGGGCCCCCACTTGCTTCCGCTGCCTGTCGTCCTATTGCGCGCCTCGGGCGCGCGGGCGCGCGGCGATTTTCTGCCCGCCGTGTGCTCGGGGCACACGGCGGTTTTCTGCCCGCCGTGCGCCCCGGGCGCGCGGCGGCTCTCTGCCCCACGTCAGCGCGCGGGCTTCCTGCCCGTTGCGCTGCCCTGCAGGCCGCGCGCGGGCCTGTTCTGCCCGTCGCGCTGCCCTGTGGGCCGCGCGCGGGCCTGCCCTGCACCCGCGACGCCGCCCCTGGACCCCGCGAAGCCGCCCCATGGAGCCCGCCCGCGCCCTGCCTCACCTGCGCATGCCCTCGTGCAGCCGCCCCTGCATCACCCGCGCCTGCCCTCGTGCAGCCGCCCCTGCCTCACCCGCGCCTGCCCTCGTGCAGCCGCCCCTGCATCACCCGCGCCTGCCCTCGGTCAGCCGCCCTGCCTCACCTGCGCCTGCCCTCGTGCAGCCGCCCCTGCATCACCCGCGCCTGCCCTCGTGCAGCCGCCCCTGCCTCACCCGCGCCTGCCCTCGTGCAGCCGCCCCTGCATCACCCGCGCCTGCCCTCGTGCAGCCGCCCTGCCTCACCTGCGCCTGCCCTCGTGCAGCCGCCCCTGCATCATCCGCGCCTGCCTTCGTGCAGCCGCCCCTGCCCTCGTGCAGCCGCCCCTGCCTCACCCGCGCCTGCCCTCGTGCAGCCGCCCCTGCATCACCCGCGCCTGCCCTCGTGCAGCCGCCCCTGCCTCACCTGCGCCTACTCTCAAGCGGCCGCCCCCGCGTCTGCCCTCGTGCAGCCGCCCCTGCCTCACCCGCGCCTGCCCTCGTGCAGCCGCCCCTGCCTCGCCCGCGCCTGCCCTTGTGCAGCCGTCCCTGCCTCACCTGCGCCTGCTCTCGTGCAGCCGCCCCTGCCTCACCCGCGCCTGCCCTCGTGCAGCCGTGGGGGGAGGGTATGGGGGTGGCGGGTGTGGGGGTGATGAGTGTGGGTGCTACCCTTCCCCTCCTCCTCCTCCCTCTTCGTCTCCCACTGCTGCAGCTGCCGCTGAAGGGGGGTGGATGTGTGGGAGCCGAGGGGAGTGGAGCTAAGGGGGTGTCGTGGGAGTGGAGACAGGGGTGCAGCAAGGGGGTGTGTGAGAAGGGGGTGTGGGACTGTTAGGGGAGGTTGAGCGGAGGTCGCCGTCGTGTCGTCAGCAGCGCCAGTAGTCCGGAGCCCTCGTGCTCTCGGTAGCCCAGCGAGCCTGCTTCGCCAGTTGCCTGTGGGTCCGTTGCTCCTGCCGCTCGTCGTAGCCGCCGAGCCAGATACTCCCGTAGTCTGGTGCCCTCGTGCGCTCGGTAGCCACTGTGCGCGCCGCTCCTGTTGCCCGTGTGACTGCGGCTTCACCTGACGCCTCCTATCTCCACCACTCTCACAGTCCCTCCTCCTCCTCACTTCCCCTCTCCTTCTGCTGCGTTTGGTGTACCCCTTCAAGGGCTGTCTCTGCATTGGCTTCCTGCTGCAAGCAGTTTAGGGGGTGTGTTGAAATATATTTCTTATATAAACTGCTTGTAGCAGTAGTTAGTGTAGTGTTACATTGTTTGGTGGTGCACCTTGCTTGCTTTGCCTATATCCTTGTACCTTCTCTCTTTATTGCACACTTTTTCTCCTTTGCAACTCTCTCGACATTCCTCTTGAACCCTAAACCTAAGCTACTAAGCTACCATAGCCATGGCTACTAAGCCTAACTAGCCTTAGGACTTTGACAGTAAAACATGTGCGTGGCTTCAACAGGTCTCTGCAGACCGTCGAAGGTCGCGGCACCGTCGCTCTGCAAGGGGAGGCCGGGAAGCTGGTTCTCGTCCCTAACGTGCTCTACGCCCCGGGCGTGCAGGCGAACCTGCTGTCAGCCGGCCAGCTGAAGGACAGCGGTGTGAAGCTGCAGGACGACGGCAACGATACACTGCTCGTCTCAGCGGCGGGGACGTGCTTGGTCAGGCGAAGTACACCGGCCGGGTCCTCTGCACCAACCTTCGACCTTGCATGACGAAGTCGACTTCGACGTCGACCGAGGTGGTGGCTCTGCGGACGATCGCATCGGCGACGAAGTCGACGCCGGACAGGTGGCACGCAAGGCTCGCGCGCGTTGGCGTCGACACCATCAAGAGCTCGGCGAAGCACGAAGTCGCCGCCGGCCTGGACATCAAGCCGTCGACCGGGACCGACTTGTCGTGCGTCTCCTGTGTAGGCGGGAAACTTGCGCAGCATACCTTCCCCGACAAGGACTCTGACGCGGAGAAGGCCCTGGCCGTGGTGCACATTGACCTGTGCGGGCCGTTCCGAGTGGCCGCCTAAGATGGCAGCTTCTACTTCCTTCTTCTTAAGGACCGGAAGACGCGCTACGTGTGGGTGAGGCCGGTCGCCAAAGGAAAGCGACGTCCTGCAAGCGTTCGAGAAGTGGTTGCTGGTCGTGGAGAGGCAAACCAAGAAGTCGGTGATGATGCTCCGCTCTGGCCGCGGAGGCGAGTTCCTTGGGAAAGACTTCACCAACTTCGTCGACGGCAAAGGAATCGTCCACGACCTGACCTGGTACACTCCGCATCAGAACGACATGGCGGAGAGGGAGATGCGCACGGTCGTCGAGGCCGTGCGGACGATGCTGCTGCACATGGGCATGCAGCACCACTGGTGGCACCTCGCCCTGAGGCAGGCCGTCTGGGTGCGCAACTGCTTGGAGCGGTCGACGCTGCCGCCGGGGACGACGCCGCACATGCTGACTGGCAAGAAGCCCGACCTCACGCTGGCGCGCGTGTGGGGCTGCATGGTGCAGTTCATGGTCCTCGAGCAGCAGCGTGGAGGGAAGTTGGCGCCGAAGGCCTGGTGGGGGCTCCATCTTGGTGTGTTGCCGGAAAGCAAGGGATGGGAAGTGCTCGACCTGATCGACAACAAGATGGTCACGACGGTTGAGGCCATCTTCTACGAGACGCTGTCGCTGGAGGTGTGGAAGGTGACGCATGGGCCGGCGTCGGAACGGACGCGGACCCACTCGCCGACGGACTCCTCGACGACGACGTTCCCACTGCTCGCCAAAGTTGATGAGCCTGTTGACGAGTACGTCGAGGACGTCCATCCTACCCCTCCTCCTCCTACTCCTGCTGTGTCACCCCTTGTCACCTTGCCTGAGTTGACACCGTCGTCGGCCACCGGCGATGAGGGGAGCCCTGGGACGTCGCATGTGGCGACGATCAGTGGCATCGCCGGCGGCCGACGTGACGTCAAGCTCGTCGACGAGGGTGCGAAGCCGTCGACGACAGGGGAGCAGCGGGCGGGCCGTTGATAGGGGAGCTGTCGACGAAGGAGGCGTCCGCAGAGGAGCCGCCGACAGGGGAGCAGCTCGACGAGTCGTCGAACGATGTTGTGGAGGTTGTTGGTGATCCCGGCAACGATGAAGGGGAGCTGTCCGCAGAGGAGCAGTCCACTGACAGCGACGTGGTGGAAGTCAAAGCCGACGAGCCAAAGCTGCGACGTTCCACTTGTTCCAACTTTGGCAATCCTCGCGAGAAGCTGAGCTACTACGCTTGCCTGCCACCGACCTCCTACCTGTCTGAGCTCGACCCCGACGTACACGCCGACCCAGAGCACCGCCGGGACATCGCGACGATGACGGTGAAGGAGGCGTTGGCGAGCTGGAAGTGCAAGGCGGTGAAGGCCGCCATGGACGAGGAAATTCGCAGCCTCATCGCCAACGGCACATGGGAGCTAGTCGAACATCCGCGCGGGGTGAACATCATGAAGAACCGGTGGGTGCTGATGACGAAGTACCACATCGACGACACGGTCGCCCGCGAGAAGGCGCGCTTGGCCGTAAAGGGCTTCACGCAGGTGTACGGTGCTGACTACGACGAGACGTACACTCTGGTTGGAAGCTACGTCACGCTGAGGATCTTCCTCAGCATCGTCGCCTTCCTCGACCTCCACCTGATGCAGCTCGACATGAAGAAAGCATTTCTGCAGAGCAAGCTTGACAGGATGCTATACATGTACCAGCCGGACTACTACGACGACTGTACCTGCCGGGTGTGCAAGCTGCCGAAGAGTCTGTACGGGCTGAAGCAGTCGCCGCTGCTGTGGTACTCGGCGCTCGACGCAGTGCTGAACGGTGCCGACTGGAAGAAGAGCAAGGTCGACGAGGCTCTCTACTTAAAGGTCGGCGACGACGGAGTGACCTGCTGGGTGCTGGTCTACATCCACGACCTGCTCACCGCCAGCAGCAGCCTTGCTATGGTGAAGGAGCTGAAGGAGCTGCTGGAGGCTGCATTTGAGCTGCGCGAGATCAGCCCGGTCGAGAAGTATCTCGGGCTGGAAATTGTGCGCGACCGACCTGCGCGGAAGCTGTGGCTTCACCAGCAGACCTACGTTGACAAGCTGCGCACACGCTTCATCCACGAAGAGCAGACCGGGCAGATCCCGAAGATACCGGTCTCCGTCGACGCCTACGCCGAGCTGACATTCGACGACGAGGATGCTCGGTCGCGCGAAGAGGAAGAATACCGACAGAAGGTCGGCTCGCTGCAGCTCGCGGCAACGACGACGAGGCCGGGCATCGCCTTCGCGTGCGGCAAGCTGGGAAGCGGCCTGACGGTGCGGAGCGACAACCATTGGCGTGAGGTTGACCGATGCCTGAACTACCTAGCCGATACCCGTGACACCGCCCTGCAGTTCGGCGGTGGACCAGAGTCGCTGTGTCTGGTGGGCTACGTGGACGCCGACGACGCGGGCGACAAGCAGAACCGGACGAGCGCAGGCGGCTACGTGTTTGTCTCCAGAGGGGCCACATCTTCCTGATCGAGCCAGCGCATCAAGTGCGCGACGCTCTCGTCGACCGAGTCGGAGTACGTCGCGGCCAGGGAAGCCGGCAAGGAGGCTCGTCGACTTCGCTTCCTCCTTGCAGAGTTCCAGGTGCTCGACGACGGGACGCCGACTAACCTTCGTGTGGACAACCAGTCGGCCATCACGGTCGCTGAGGGCTTGGGGCTGAAAGGCAACCTCAAGCATATGGAGCGACGCTACGCCTGGTTGCAGAAGATGGTGAAGCGCGGGAAGTTCGTATTGCGGTACATCCCGACCAACGAGCAGCCGGCAAACTTCCTGACGAAGGCGCTGCACTTTCCGGCCTTCAACCGGTGCTCCGTCGCGATCGGCCAAGTTCGTCAGGCCGACGTCGGCGACGGTGACAACGACGTGCAGAAGTAGGTGCCATGTCCTTCAACATGGCTGGTGCGGTGAAATGTTGCGCGACCACGAACGCGCCGACGAAGTTCATTTCGTCACCCTGTACTCTACGATAGCTAGTTTCCTTTCGCAGAGTGTTAATCTCCTTTGTGCCCATGCGCTAGCAGGGCAGGGAAGTGTTGAGAGGAGCCCTGCATGTGCATGGGCGACATCTAGAGCTTCTGCACAGGCTGGGCCAAGAACCTCGTGCACAAGGAGAAAGGTTGCCTGTACAAGGGGTGTACAGGGGAACCCGTGCACGAGCAACTGTAGCATCCGCAGGTGCAGCGGAAACATTTCGTGCACTAGCGCAGGGGGCGCAGCTGGTGCAAAGGTTCGAGAAAGTCATCTGCGCTAGGTCGCGTCCGACCCTGCGCACCCTCGCGAATGCACAATTGAATTTCGACGAGAAATTCAATGTGCGCGAATTTCAACCAATGAGGGCTCAGGGAATTTCGACCAATCAGGTCTTGGCGGAAATTGTACCCGCCAAAAGAAATTGAACCAGCAACAGAAAGAGAACCTGCTACGTTTTTGTAACCACAAAAACGTGCACACCTATGCATGGTGTACAAACTGGGCAACTACTTAGTTAGGTGAAAAATACATGGGCTTGTTTTTCACCTGCCATTGTTGGCAAGGCACATGCTTGGTAGTTAGTTAAACGTTCCTCTTGGAACGTTTTTGCAGGGATCCTTTGCTCTTATATATTGGTTCAATCTTTGCTTGTACTCTACTTGTTCAACTCCTTTTCTTGGTGAAACCTATGCTTGGATTCTACTAAGTCAACAATAACTCTATTAAGAGCAACAGCCTGGATTTTACCCTTCGCGCCATCACGCGATTCTGATCTCCCCCGTAGGTTGCAATTCTCCACTAACACTTCTCATTTTATGATTCGCTAATTGGTTGTGCATCAATAACATCAGCAGCAGCATCAGCAGTAGCGTAAACAGTTCCACCATCAACCGTATTGAAAATTTGGGTGGTGGAGGTGGGTTGAGAAGGGAGTTGTCCGGGAAGAGTCTATCAAAATAGGTTCTTAACTCAAGCCTTAGTTGCTTAGGGTTTGGGTAGGAAGGTTGAGTGTCGAGAGTGATTGAACAAAGAAGTGGGTGCACTATAGCATGTGGGTACAAGTTATAGGCAAGAATGCAAGGGGTGCACCACCAACATTAGGCTACACTACACTATGTTAATGCAAAGGGCAGTTATATAGAAATATGTTTCTTGACACGCCCCCATAACTGCCAACAGCAATAACAATGTGAAGTTGACGCCCCCTGAAGGGGTACACCAAACAGAGTGCGCAGCGGACGAAGGAGAGAAGTACCAAGGAGGAGGTGAGAGAGAGAGAGAGAGACAAGCAAGCGGTGAAGTCGCCGGGGTGGGCGGCGGAGGAGGCAGCACGGACAAAACACGGCATGTACACGGGAAGGCCGGGGTGGGTGGGATGCTTTGGCATGGCGGTGGAATCGTACGGGGCAATGGCGAAGGATACGCAGCGATTCTTCAGGCTCCTGGGCACGACAGGAGCCAAGAAGAGGTTCAGACAGGGGAGGTCAACCGCGGTTGCCTCTAGGCTCACCGCCCACTACCGACAGCGTTGGTCGGTGCTCCTCCAGCGCTGCCAAGCCAACGCCCTGCTCGCCAAGTCGAACAGGGCAGCGGAGGCAGAATACCCACAGGGCCCCTCTGACCCGTGGGAGCCTCAGCTGGGGGACCTGTGGCAGGTCCTGGAGGACGGGTACGTCCAGGACTGGAGCTGGGGAGAGTAAAGGCCTGAGAGGCCGATGAGGTGGCAAGGGTAGCCTGCGGCGGGGTGGATGGCCCTACAAGTGGATAGGGGGCTTGGGTGGTATGTCTAGGACTAAGGCCACGAGTCAAAGGCCGTGCACGCTTGCTTGCTTAGGATGGATGCTTACTCATATCCTAGATTTGCTTGCATGCTTGCCAGGACTAGCTCTCACCCTGCCTGTACCATCCTTTACATCAATGAAGGACCGCTTGAGAGAGAGAGAGAGAGAGAGAGAGAGAGAGAGAGAGAGAGAGAGAGAGAGAGAGAGAGAGAGAGAGAGAGAGAGCGAGAGAGAGATGGCTTGGGGTTAGTCCTTAGCCGTTTTTCAGCCTCTTAGTCCTAGTCCTTAGTCCTTAGCCGTTTTCCTGCCTAGTTCCCTAGTATAAAGTCCTTAGATGCACCCTTTTGAGCTCATTCTTCATTGGTGAGTTCAGTTCACCCTCCAAAATCGAACGCTCGTTCGAGAGAGAGCGAGAGAGAGAGAGAGAGAGAGAGAGAGAGAGAGAGAGAGAGAGAGAGAGAGAGAGAGAGAGAGAGAGAGAGAGAGAGAGATGGCTTGGGGTTAGTCCTTAGCCGTTTTTCAGCCTCTTAGTCCTAGTCCTTAGTCCTTAGCCGTTTTCCTGCCTAGCTCCCTAGTATAAAGTCCTTAGATGCACCCTTTTGAGCTCATTCTTCATTGGTGAGTTCAGTTCACCCTCCAAAATCGGACGGCTCGCGCCGGCCGCCTTCGGCGGCCGCCGCTCGCTAGCGCGGCCTTCGGCCGCGCGTGAGGGGTGGCAAGGTCATAGGGAACAAGGACTATAGCAAGGGGAAGTACAACATGCAGTACTAAATAGCACACACCACCAACAACACCCCCTGGTGCGGAGTAACCACCATGGGGAAGCCCAAGGCCGTGCCTGCCGCCAAGGGGGCCAGCAAGGGGAAAACCGCGGCTACTCGGCGAGTATCCAGCAAAGCCTCCCGTCCATCCAGAGCAGGACGGATGCGGCTGCAACAAGGCCGAGAGGGGCCCCACGGGCTGACTCAGCAAGCCGCAACATCGCCCCGGGGCCGGGCCCGAGCGCTGCACCAGGGGCGCCCGGCACAAGGCCGATCAGGGGGAGGTAATGCAACATCTCAGTTGCCGCTGCCACTGCCGCCGACTGCTCCGATGGTTCCATCCCCCCAACCTCGACACTCTGGCGCGCCAAACACACATGGAGCTGGTCCAGGACATACGACAGCAGAGTTAGGCACGTCCCCACGTGCATTACGCGCTGCTCGACGTGGAGAGGCGTCGCAGCAACACGAGCAGCAGCAGCACGAGGGGCGGGCGGGACGGGAGGGAACAGTAGCACTTGGGGAGTTGGCGGCTGATGCAGCTGAGGCTGGGGCAGCGGAAACTGGTTTGTCGGCGGCTGCTGTTGCTGCTGAGCCCGGGGCAGCGGCGCTGCTGGAGGAGACCGACGTGGCCGCTGCGGCTGAGGTGACGGGGACGGCGCGGGAGGGGGCACAAACGGCTGGGACGGCGGGGGGAGCGTCTGCTGCCGAGACTGCTGCCGCCTCTGACGGCGGCTTAATTTCGCCCGCTGAGGTACGCCCGACTGCGCCGCCGCTACATGTGGGCGGGGGTCGGGCCGCGGAGGAGAGTCAGATGGTACCGGAGCCGGCTGCATCCCCGTCACCGCTCGGGACGGCTGAGGTTGCTGCGGTCGTGGCGGAGGCAGCGAGGCGACAGCAACTACCCCCGAACGAAGAGACGGCGCCGCCTGCCGCTGAGTCCGCCGGAACACCTGTTGCTGCCGTGGCCGCAAACAGGCAGGGGCACGGCCGGGCGGGGAGCGGTAGACCGGGTCCCGGGACTGGCGCCGCTGCTTGCGCCGCTCGCGGGAAGAAGCTCCGCGCCCAGCCAGCACCGAGGCGGCCCGGAGCAGGGTTGGGACCTGGCGTCCCAGGACCCCTCCTGGGCTGGTTGCTGCAAGGGCAGTCGCCACAAGTGCCAGCGCATCCGTCGCCATCTCACGTCGGAGCGTCTGTGGCGAATTCCGCCGCGCAGACAACGACGCAGGTTGCGCCAACGCAGGCGCCGGGAATTCAGGTCTGCAGTAACAATGGGGAGCCGGCGGTGACAGGTACAACAGCAGCAGCAGCAGGCACGAACGTAGCGGCGGCGGCTGTAGGGACCAGGCGGTCGGCACGGTTGGGAGCGATAACCTGGGGACCACCACGGGATGGCCGTACGCCGTGGATGCCGGCGGGCCGCGGTGGCAACGGAGTGGCGGAAACGGCGGGCGCGGCTGGGCGGGGACAACGAGGGGTTTTGCGCAGGGGGATGAGAGGCGGACGGGGAGGGCGCAACCAACCACCCAGATCGGAAATCCCCGCGAGGACTGGTCCCTGGCGGGAGCGTCACGCCAGGCCTGAAAGAGTGATCCTGCAGACGAATGAGGGACAAGAAGCTTCTGACAACCCCGGGGCCGACCCAGAGTTTATGGCTGGGGAGGAGGAGACCTCTGAAGAAATCTCGTTGGAAGACGAGGAGGCACCCAGGAGGAGGAACAACCCTGAACCTCAAACCGGGGGGGGTATTCCTAGCAACCCAGCGGTAGGAGGAGCACCTGCCACGGAGGAGACTGACGTGCCTTCGCCGGCCGACCTGGCCGGCGACGACGCCATCTGGCACATGGCAGGGGAGTGGAATGTAGACGTGCTTCAGCGAGGGGACCAGCCATTCCTCGTCCGCCGGCTGCCACCACACCTCCTGGACAGATACTGTCTGTGCATGCTGGCAGCACTCATTCGCCTGGATAAAAATCCCAGCTGCCCAGGTGGTTGGATGGTGCTGCTGTTCCTTCCGAGGCTCACCCTCAGGCCTGCGCCCGAACCTGTCTTGGGGAGTCGCTGGGCAGCGATTGAAGCTAGGCTGCACAAATTCCAACGAGGCGAATGGTCCGAGCTCTTCGAGGAAGCAGGATTCATCCCCGACACAGGAGCCCCGGTACGGCACCAGCCTGACGAGGAAGGGGTTTGTGCACGAGCGGAGGGGTTAGTGAAAAAAGGAAACATTTCGAAAGCGGTAGCGGCTCTGCGAACGTCCCCCCTAGCAGAAGCAACCCCGGCTACACTTGAAGCTCTGCAAGCGAAACACCCTGCAGCGGGTAGCCAGATACGGGCGTGGGTTACCGGAATCACAGAGTCAGAACTGGCGGTTTCGCTGGACTCGCTTCGCGAAATCCTGGCGAAGTGCCCGAATGGTGTTGGGGCGGGACCCTCTGGTACTTGTTTTGAACACCTCCTAGACCCCGCCCTAGCTAACGAAGAGCTGCTGCTATTTTTCGCCAAGATGGTAAATCGGTTGCTCAGCACTTTCCAGGCCTCCCACGTAAGGAAATTGCTACTGCCTTCCCGTCTGATCGCTCTAGAGAAGCCGAATGGGGGAGTGCGGCCTATAGCAATAGGCGAAACCCTGCTACGCATAGTGGCGAAGGCGGCGCTGCATACCCTTGGGCCCAAGATTAGGGATTTTTTCTTACCAGTTCAGCTTGGCGTGGCAGTTCCAGGAGGTGCGGAGTGCATCATCCATACCGTCCGCTCTCTACTCCGTGAGGACAAGACCCGCATTGCCCTCCAGCTAGACATCGAAAACGCTTTTAACAGTGTCGAGCGACGGGCTTTCCTAGGCTCGCTGCAGTGGTCCAACCTGAGCTCGCTACTTCCCCTTGTCCGAAACCTGTACGACGGTCCATCGCCATTGCTCGTAGATGCTCGACTGGGAGTAGACCAAATCCAGAGCTCACGTGGCGTCAGACAGGGAGATCCCTTGGGCCCTCTCTTGTTTGCGGCAGCGATCCAGCCAGCCCTCATGAGCGTCTCGGCGACAACACCGGAAGTGGCAGTGGTAGCCTACGCGGACGACATCACCATTATCGGCCAGCGGGAAGCAGCGTGCCGTGCCTTCACCAAGATAGCGGATGACTTGGCAGAATATGGACTACGCTGCAACATTTCAAAGTCATCGGCGTGGGGAGCTGCGCACGACGGAGAGAACGAGGAGCTACCACTAGGCTTAGTTGCAGACCCGGGCGGGATACGGGTCCTTGGCAGTCCTATCGGCAGCAACGACTTCTGCACCACCCAAGTCCGGGCGGCACTGGAGGAAGCTGCCTCGCCCCTTCCCCTTGTCTCTCAGCTCAACCCGCAACATGCCATGCTTATAGTCTCCCGCAGCATCTCTCGCCGCATCTCATACATGCTGAGGACTACGCCGGCGACGACCCTGGGCGCAGAGGAGTGGAGGGACTGGAGTGAGGCATTGGTTGGCTCGGCGCTCACAGCTGCAAAGCTTCGCATCCCCAACTCGGAGTTGGAGCAGAGCCTACTGTGGCGACAGGCTACCCTCCCGATTCGGCTGGGTGGTTTAGGAATCATTGACCCTGTCTCGGAGGCCCCGGCTGCCTACATTGCTTCTGTCACGGCAGCGCACACCCTTCTCCAGCACCTGAATCTTCCCCCGGACTGCCTGCTACACAGAGCAACGGCCCTGCTCTCCCACGATTGGAGCCCACCACTGCCGGACAGCAGCACACTGTCGAGCTTAGAGGAGGGGCTGCCAGCTCAGGCACAGGTGGCGCTGGGAGCCTACAGGACGGGGAACAAGGGCACAGGCAGCCTGCAGCTGTGCCTCTCCGAAATCATCAACCAGCAGCGCGCGGTCGAGCTCCTGGGGGACACGGTGGTGGACAGGCCTGGCACCAACAGGGGTCACACGCTGAGACTGATAAGCCTGAGAGGGACTGGCGCGGGCGACTGGCTACACGCGGTACCAACGAGAGCTGACCTCTCTATTTCCCCTGGTCAGTTCTCGTTGGCCCTGGGCCTACGCTTGGGCATGGAGTTGCCAGAAACTGAGGTGTGCCCGTGCAAACGTGACAACTCAGCGATTGGGGACAAGAGTCTGCCGAACCACCTGCTGCGCTGCCAGGACGGGGGCGATGCAGTCAGAACCCACAACACCCTAGTCTACGCGGCGCTGCGGATGGCTAATGAAGCGGGCTACAAAACGTTTCATGAGACCTCAGCATTCTCACCGCCAGTCCTCAGGAAACGAGCAGACCTAGCGATACGGGACCAGGAGTCAGGGGAAACATGGGTGACGGATGTCACCGTGACGGACCCAGTATTACAGAACAGAGACAGCAGGGCCCGCAGGCCGCCTGGGTGGGCCGCGGAGGAAGCCTCACAGAGGAAGCATCGGCTCTATGAAGGGCGCCCCACCTATGCCGGATTCTTTGGGCTGGCTGTCGAGACCTACGGGGCCATGGCGGCGGACACAGTCCAGTTCCTTCGCATGCTTGCTACCCACGCAGCGAGGACGAAGTTCAGACAGGGGCGCCTCACAACAACTGCCACTCGGCTCAACGCACACTACCGACAGAGGTGGTCGGTGATGCTGCAGCGCAGCCAAGCCATCTCACTCCTCTCCAAGACCAACCGAGCAGCTGAAGCGGCATTCCCACAGGCTGCGGGAGACCCCTGGGCCCCACGGCTAGGGGACCTCTGGCAGATGGCTGAGGATGAGTATGAGGAGCGGGAGGCTCCTGCCCGAGCGGCTTAGAAGGGCAGGAGGGAAAAAGAGAGGGCGGCGGAAGGAAGATGAGAGGAAGTTGCAGGGAGGAGGATAGGGGGCAAGGGGACTATGGTATGGTAGGAGGGAGCCACAGGACGGGAGGAGAGGGAGGTATTCGGGGTCGGGTGTTGCTGCTGGCCAGCATGTTTCAGTGCTAGGGGACTAGGGTGTACACACACGGCATGGCTGCTCGGCTTGCACTGCTTGCTTTGCTTTGCTCTGCTTGCTTGTTTGCATATTGGCTTGCATGTTTTGTTGGTTTGTTAGCTCTTGGTACCTGGTTGCCTACATGCTTAGACAGACTAGCTACAACCACCTCCTGCCATGTCTGTACCTCATGACCACTATCAATACATGACTACTTGAGAGAGAGAGAGAGAGAGAGAGAGAGAGAGAGAGAGAGAGAGAGAGAGAGAGATGAGGAGTGGAGGTGGGGGGGAGCCACGCGGTGAACCCGTCTTACGAACCCCCCTTTTGAAGGGGGAGGTGAGAGAGAGATGAGGAGAGGAGGTGGGGGGGAGCCACGCGGCGAACCCCTCTTACGAACCCCCAAAGCCACACCCCCTTTCAGCCACCCCCCTATACCTCACCCCCTTGTTCAGCCGCCACCCGGAACCGCACCCCTTCCGCCACCCCCTCACCCTCCCCCCACAGCGGCACGTGCGGCAGTGAGAGAGAGAGGAGGAGGGGCGGCAGCAGGTAGCTCACACCCGCCACCCCCAAACCCTCCCCCCCACTGCTGCACGCGCAGCAGGGAGAGAGAGGAGAAGGCGAGCGGCGGTGTAGCGGTGTGGCGCAGCAGCGCGCGGAGCGGCGTCAACCACCCACGCCCCCCCCTTCCCCCCGCCACCTCCTCCCACAGCGGAAGCCGCGGCGACGGGAAGCAGGGCGGCCGCGGCGACGGGAAGCAAGGCAGCGGGCGCTGCGGCGACGGGACGCGGGGCGCCGCGGCGACGGGACGCGGGGCGCCGCGGCGACGGGGCGTGGGGCACCGCGGCGACGGGATGCAGCGCGACGGATTGGGTGCCGCCATCGCGTCCGTCGCGGCCGTCATGTTGGGCGCCGTGACGAGCGCCACGACGGGCGCGACAGGGGCTGCGACGAGCAGCGCGACGAGAGGAGCGATGGCTAACGGTGGGCCCATAAATGAGATGGCCTAGGATCATGCCTGCTCTTATAGCATGTTAAAATAGGTTCTTAAGTCAAGCCTTAGTTGCCTAGGTTTTGGGTAGGAAGGTTGAGTGTCGAGAGTGATTGAACAAAGAAGTGGGTGCACTGTAGCATGTGGGTACAAGTTATAGGCAAGAATGCAAGGGGTGCACCACCAACATTAGGCTACACTACACTATGTTAATGCAAAGAGCAGTTATATAGAAATATGTTTCTTGACAGAGTCAAGGCAGAGAGAGCATTGGCAGTAGGAAAGGGAGTGTTGGGGATGAGAAAGGGGCGAGAGAGAGGGTTGGCAGCAGTGGGGAAGGCAGGAGGAGGAGAAGGGAGGGCAGCAGAGGGATTGGTTTGTGGTGGTTCGGGAGCTGGACGTTCGATTGGAGGCTCGCCGGCCATAGGTCCGGTAGGAAGAGGAGGCTCGGGAGAAGGCTCAGGAGCAGGAGGCGGGAGTGACACAGGCAGCTTGAAACTTAGCCTTGAAACTTAGCAGGCTCGGGAGCAGGACGCGAACTTCAAAGGCGCGTCAAGGCATGAATGTACCTTAAATGCTCTGTTGCATAAGGTTTGGAATTTTGAGACATTGCAGAGGGTTTGGATTTTTTTTTTACAAATTTACAAAGGAAAGGTGGGTTGACTTCTTACAGAATATATTCCTGTGAGTATCTTACAGAACATCCAATGTAAATAATTCACTAATGCGTCACGATAATTTGCTATGACACCAATAGCTTAGTACAGTCGGTGCAAGTTGCTGTATATCGGGATTGCAAACCTCAGGCCCACCGACTGAACCTCTTTGGTCAGGCCTCTTGGGTCTCCGTGTTTCCTAGGAAAGGCCGTACGTAACGCGGCCTTCCTAGGAAGGAGTCACAAGGAGTCACAATAGGCCAATGACGCTCTTCTTCCCAGTTGATATCTTCGGGTTCTTTGTGTCCGTAAGGGCGCGTTGCATAGTAGCGAAGTGGTCAAAATTCGATTACGCAGTACTGTACAGTCGAACGGGTTCACACCAAGATTAATATCCGCGTGGGGGAAAATGCCCAGAACACGGTCATTCGAGATAGGTTTTGATTCCACACATACAGTACCAGATCTACTTTTGAGTGGTTACCGGGTGTCAAAAAAACCACACACAACTTTGGCGTAATCTTTGTCTCACACGTTTTCAAGTAGCCGGTAACCCTAAATAGTCGCCTCGCCTCAGAATGATTATTTCCAACATCTAATTCCCTGCTGACTCCAGAAGGGTTTCTAAACCCATGTTTATCGCCGTCTTTTCTCTGGGCTGGGGGCTTCCGATGGTGTCCGCTGCTCGAAGCACGTTATTACAACAGTTCCCACCTGTATCCAAATTCCACCAATCCAAACCAGTGGCCACATTGACCCCGCGACTCGTAGTAGTATCTACATGCCACGTTGGTGCCACGTTTTGTTTCGTCTAACACGTTTTCAAGGACAGTGGCATTTCGGTGAAACAGCTCCCCACGATCGCGGCTGCCTTTCACCGGAATTGTACTGCACTGTACCGCGGAAACCCTATCACACCGACTCGGGTCGAGTTCACGCCTTGCGATGATCGCAATCACGCCAGGATATTCGACTTGGCCAACATGGGTAAACTGTTGAGATAGAGTGGATAGACTTCGCATCGCATCTCAATCAGAATCTTCTCGGTGCCCCTTTATGTCGAGTCGGGTCGAACCTCCGAAGGAGTCCTTTCGTGTCGAATGCCGTGCGTCACAGGTCGTCCCAGCGACGCGTACTACATAAACCAGGGTAGCTTGTGCAATCTAAAAATCAGTGCACTTTCACAGCAATCTTTCTTCCTTTCTCAGCGATTTGGTACCTAGCCTTTCGCAACTCCGAGCCTTGAGTTTGGTCCTCCTCAGCCGCAGCAGCCAGCCAGCGTCTCAGACTCAGTCTCTCAGCAACGCGCCAAAGTGCTTCTTCGACAAAAAGCCATGGCTCATTCCTCTGTCGCTGTGAAAGCCGCGCCGTCCCTCGGCAGCGCACGCTCGCGCTTCCCCAAGTCCTGCTCAACGGGCTCCGTGAATCGCGGAGCTGCCACATCATCGTTTGCCGTGCTCTCCCCGTTCGCTTCCCCGCTAATGTCCCCATACGCTTCCCCGTACGCTTCCCCATTCGCCGGAGCTTCCATTGCTGCTGGGGAGAAATTCCGCGCTTTGAAGCCGAATTTGCCACCCAAGCATTTAAGCCAAGCCGGCAGAAATTCTCGAGCCACGCATGCCGAAGCTGCTCCTATCGGGTACAGTTCTGGTTGTTATACGAGGAACATGTTTGATGAAATTGTCAGTCGAAGTATTGAAGTCCTGCCGCTTGACAGCGACGAAGATGACTATATCGAGGAGAAGGTGGCCTCCCAGGCACGCTTGGAGGCCACCAGATTGGCCGTATTGGGATCGCGGCAGGGATCCAAACCTATTCAGGGCGAAGTTTGCTTCCACGTGGATCCTCCAGAGTTTTCTGTGCAGCGCAGCTAGGCGGAATCTAGCAGGACTTGTGTAACAGCTCATGAACCTTACCGTACTAACAGCTTATGAAGGGTTATGACAGACAGCATCTCTCAGGCCTAAAGCCATTCTTTAGTAAGCTGGGGTGGCTGAGTGGCCTGGCATGAGCTCTGGCTGTTGGAGAGGTGTCCATGTGCCCATCTTTCCGTGTGAATTTGTATGAAGAGGGAACTGGCACTTGCGTGGATAGTACTATGTAGCTGCACCTATCTCTGCAGCTTCATATGGCATATATATGAAGTATGCACAGCCCTTATAGCTTTTGCAAGATGCCCTAATTGTAAGACGATAATCTAGGTAGATCTACTTTCCATTCCATTGTGATGTAATATCCCAAAGAGAAGCATACTAATACGTACACCAAGGCAATGGTAGTATTTCCTTAGCGGGTTCGCTAGCATCACTGACTCTCAGGTTGTCTTTTGGAAACGCTTAGTCGTACACCAGGACCCTGGGAGCTCAGATGGTAACCAGTCCATACTTCGTCAATCCGTAACCGAGATTCACATTTGGATCCCCAGTTTCGCACACGGTAATTGAAGTCCGCCAGAGCTCCGATTTCCCTCCCCTGTCTCGCTCACGACAATTGAAGTCCGTAGCTGAATTTCGCCTTCGTCGCAATGTCGGGCTTGCAGCGCACTTTCCACGAGCCAAAACGCAGATCATAAATTTGGAAACATACAGTAAATTGGAACGCAAACAATCTCAAAGCACATCCAGCAAACCTGAACTTGCTTTCTCATTTTCCAGTGGGAAGTCAAACCAACCGAACCCCATCTCCTAATGAGACGTCTCAATAATCATCCACCCGTTGCCCAAACACCAGCCAATCGTCTACACTGACACAGTTGTAAACATCCTGGCCCACCTCCTTCCGACCACCGTCTCTCAGCTCTTGGATCTGCTTCCATGGCACCTCAAGCATTGGGGTATCAGTCAGGAAAGAAGGCCAATCTGACGCCCCGCACTCAATCAGATGAGACTCCAGAGGCTCCTGAGAGTTTGAACCTTGAGTCTCGATTGTTGACGCATGGGAGGGGATGGCAGATGGCTCGATGAAATCAGCCCAGATGCTGGTGCTTGGGATTGTTGAATCAATCTCATCCCACGTATCGGTGCTTGGGATTGGTGAATCAGTCTCATCCCATGTATCGGTGCTTGGGATTGTTGAATCAGTCTCATCCCACGTATCGGTGCTAGGGATTCTTGGATCCAAGTCACTCCAAGGGGTTTCTGTCGGTGCGTGAATTTCTAATGCGAAGGCATGCAGGGATGGGTCATCGTGGGATGGGTTAAGGTGGGATGGGTCAGATTGGGACGGGTCAGGATGACATGGGTTATGGTGGGATGGATTCAAGTGGGACGGTTTAAGGTGGGATGGGTGGAAGTGGGATGGGTTAAGGTGGGATGGGTGAAGGTGGGATGGGTTGAGGTGGGATGGGTGAAGGTGGGATGGGTTAAGGTGGGATGGGTTGAAGTATGGGTTAGACTGGGACGGGTCATTATGACATGGGTTATGGTGGGATGGATTCAAGTGGGACGGTTTAAGGTGGGACGGGTGGAAGTGGGATGGGTTAAGGTGGCATGTGTTAAGTTGGGATGGGTTAAGGTGGGATGGGTCAAGGTGGGATGGGTTGAGGTGGAATGTGTTAAGATGGGATGGGTTAATGTGGGATGGGTTAATGTGGGATGGGTTGAGGTGGGATGGGATAAGGTGGGATCGGTTGAAGTATGGGTTAGATTGGGATGGGTCATGATGACATGGGTTAAGGTAGCATGGATTCGAGTGGGATGGGTCGTGGTGGGATGGAGCAAGATGGGTTGTGAAACCCTTTGTTGTGTCTGCTTGCTGGATGAACTGCCATTTGGAAACAAAGGGTTTAGGGTAAAGGGATGGCAATCAGTGGTAGGAAGAAAGGAGCAGCATTAAGTTGGCAGCAGGAAAGGGGAATCGCAAGAAAGGCGCAGACAGGAAACACACACACACACACACACACACACACACACACACACACACACACACACACACACACACACACACACATACATACACACACACACACACACACACACACACATACACACACATACACACACACACACACACACACACACACACACACACACACACACACACACACACACACACACACACACACACACACACACACACACACACACACACACACACACACACACACACACACACACACACACACACAAGCGCTCACCTTGTTTAGGAAGCTGGTTGCTGACTCCACCCCTGCTGCTCTTGTGACAGAGATAAAGCCAGCCGCAGGTGGGTCACGCATAGGATCAGCAGCAGTTGCAGAAGGTGGAGCAGAAGCAGCCACGTTTGGAGCCGCAGCAGCAGCAGCAGCACCAGCAGGGGGAGGAGGAGGAGCAGCGGGAGCAGATGGCAGGGGCTCTTCAGGTGACGAAGCCTCGAGCTGAGTGTGCGAAGCAAAGGCGAGGTCCTCGCATGCATCTACCGTACGCATCACCTCTGCTGCATCGGGCACAGCAGCAGCAGCATAACCAGCAGCATCACCAGCAGCACCACCGGCAGCACCACCAGTAGCACCACCAGTAGCACCACCAGTAGCGCCATCAGTGCCACCACCAGCAACGCCACCAGCAACGCCTGAATCCATGCTTGCAGCAGGAGCCTGGCTTACTGTGCCTGAAACCCCACCAAAGCTGCCACTGCTGCCGCTGCACATGCCTGGGGAAAGGCAGGGGGCAAGGCCTGGGGCATGGCATGTACACGTGTCAACGACATTCAGCTGTGAGCTGTTCTCCAAGGCACCATGCAGGTGCTTGAGCCTTGAAAGAACCACCTCTCTCTCGGGTGGAGTCAAAAGCACCCCCAGCAGGAATGATAGATTACAGTTGCTGCTCGTCCCAGCTGCTGGGACTGTGTTCCCTTCTGGGAATGCTTTACATGCTGGGACAGCTGGGACAGCTGGGACAGCTGGGACAGCTGGGATTGCCATGCCTGATGGTTCTGTTTGTCCTGTTGAGATTTCTGTGCCTGCCGGACCTACCGGGCCTGACGGGCCTGACTGGCCTGCTGGGCCGGCCAGGCCTTCTTGTTTTGGGCAGCACTGTGGCAGTCCGTGGCTGCTCCGCTGCAGCACCCCTTGAGCAGCACACGTTGTTGCAGACTGCCGCGGGAAGGGCAACGCATCGCCAGCAGCAGCAGGAAAAATTGCTCCACTAGCCAAGTGTGGTGCAGACACACAGCTGCCAGCAGCAGCAGGCCACTGTGATGGCTCATCCTGGCAGCAGCTGCCGCTGGGGCTCTCCAAGGGACCATCCGGTTGAGCTTTCATCAGCGTTGCCCTCTGCCGCTTTGAAGCCTGGTA
Organism: Closterium sp. Naga37s-1; assembly: GCA_947471745.1. Classification (NCBI taxonomy): domain Eukaryota; kingdom Viridiplantae; phylum Streptophyta; class Zygnematophyceae; order Desmidiales; family Closteriaceae; genus Closterium; species Closterium sp. Naga37s-1. The sequence goes on along the minus strand of CANJKZ010000307.1, from coordinate 26,147 downwards.
GCTCAACTCCCCAGGCTGATAGCTCAACGCCCCAGGCCGGTAGCTCAACGCTCCGGCGTGTGCTGTGAAGGTGACCGGGTGAGGAAGCACAGGGAACCTGTTGATGGGGTGTCTGGGGCCGTTGCTGCAACCGCGGCGCTTGAGGCAGGTGGCGGGAGGGTGGTTGTGGAAGCCTGAGGTCGTCACCCGCACCACCTTGCGCATCTCCACGCGCTCAGGCAGGCGGATCATGGGACCTTCATCCTCTGGAGCAGGAACAGCCGCATCACCAGCAGCATCGGCAGCATCTGCAGCATCGGCAGTGCTGGCAGCAGCAGCAGCGGGGGCAGCGGCGGCGGCGGGGGGCGCGGTGTGCTTTCCGCGAGGCGGGCCGGGGGTGCGGTCCTCCACTTTGCGCGCTGTGCATCCCGTGACGGCCTTGCACACACACGTGAAGTAGATCTTGGGAGGGGGAATCATGTGAGAGAGGTGCGTGGGAGAAGATTCAGTGTATTTGTAGGCTCACGGATAGGCGGCATTGCACACACATGTAGGTCCTGGTGGGGGCCGGAGAATCATGGGAGGGAGGTAGATGCATCAACGTCAGCATCATCAGGAGCATCAGCAGCATCAGAACTACTGCACCATTTGATTGTCGGCTTCGCACAGTCACTTGTGCAAGACACGTTTTGAAACATACCCACCCTGTGAACATTCTGATCGACGTTTTTTACCCTGAATACCACGTGAACACCCTGTAATACCCTACCCAGTCGCTTCCCTAAAAGCCCCTCACCTTTTGACGGTTCGTTGGGACATCCACTTGTGGGTTAATTTCTGCCACCGGTAACGGCTCGGGTCTTCTTCGACCAAATGATGATGTGGTGTCGTCTTCGCCGCCTTCGTTGCGGAATGCGCGTCCGAGTCGGCGGTGTGCAATGCCGGCCCTCGCTTCGAACCGTGGGCCGGTGTTCTTTGCGTCGCCTCAAGAGTCGTCTTTGTTGCGGCGGAGCGCGGTGGCGCGTCATCGTTACGATCATGATTCTTGGTGCATGTTGCGGAGCGCTTTGGCCCCGCATGAGTCTCCTTCGGAGTGCGTGGTGTTCAGTGTTTCCATCTCCAGCTTGCTTCGATAAAGCGCCGCCATTATTAGGAAATTATTGTTTTTCTCACGTCTGCGGACGTACGAGAAGATTCCGCGCAGCGCGCGACTTTGAACAACCCCCTCTAAGTATAAAAGGGCATTTATTTCCCGCTGTGTTCTACGAATGGGCGGCGTTAGTACATTTTCAAAGTGTGTCCCTGGAGGCCTGGTTAGTGTCACTTCGCTACTGCTATTGAATATAATTATGAGTGGCTGCTCGAAACGTTCTAGCTGAACCAAGAAAGTACCAAGAGTCTTGGCACTACAAATGTGGAGATGCTCAGTCAATGGTCTCTTGCAGGTTAAAAAAGGCAAATTTTCCTGAAGTGGTGAAGACACCTTCGAACGAAGGTCGTGTGAACTCCAGGCCGTATCCTGGCTCGGAAAACAGGTTAGTTACATTCCTCGTTTCAGTAACCACTCCTGAACCGTCTAAAAAGCACTTGTAGTTACATTCCTCGAATCACAGTTGTACGTTTACAGTTCATGTATCACGGTTCGAAGCGGTAAACCGCGTTTCATTTAATTAATTCAATCAAACCACTTTGAAGCTCACATCATCGTACTAAACCGCAACAACTGAACAGAATATGGGGGGGTCAGACGTAGTTCGTTTACAGCTAAGACTGTTGAGACTGTTGAGTAGCGGTTCGAACATACCGCTCCAGAGTGCACAACATCGTGGTCAACCGCTTCTGACATGTCTTGTACCAATCAGCACCTTGATGAAACTGCCAGCTCAAGTGTATGCTCTGACGCACTCCCGCGCGACAGCGGACTTCGGCGGGAAGAGCAGTGTACTGTACAGTGACTGCTGACGAAGAAGATACTCTGTAACCCAAACCTCCAACCAAACTTGGTTTTGAATCGAGTGCACCAGATGCTGTGATGATGTGGATTCTGAGTGTAATGTTGCGCTGGAAACAGTGGTTGTTTGTCGGTTTGCTTTCACCGCCCTTGGCTTCAGTCAGTTGCTCAACCAGAATTTCACCGCCCTTGGCTTCCGTTGCTCATTCCAGTTTTTCACCGCCATTGACTTCAGCATCAGGCTCTCTATTGGCGTTGTTCTGCAGGCGTTTAGGGTTCCGCACCAATTTGACCGCGGTAACCTTCCGTGTATTTTCATTAATGGCCCTGATCGATAGCACCCCCTAAGCGGAGTAAGTGACCTTCGTGTGAGCTCACTTACTCCGCTTCGCACGTGTGACGGAAGTTTACTCACTCCGACGTGGCTTATTCCGAGTAAGCCAAAATGAGCAAACGATCGCTGAACTCCCTACTCGGAATACGACTCGAATTGGCCCTTCAGGAAGTTTCGTTTACGGGCAAACTTAGCTCCACGGAGGAACTCCGCTTACTCCAGCATTTTGGCGGAATAGGCCTCGGGCTAAGCGGAGTAAGGCCTCGAAGGGTGAACCCAACAAAACCGCAGTTGTTTTGTTTTTGTTTTCGGAAAAGCCTTCAAACACCTTCAAAACTTTCCATTCCCCCAACTCCCAGTGGTTCTTGATGGTGTCATTTTTTGACCAAGTTATCCCTTTGTGGGAATTCGTTTTCTTGGTCACGAGTGGGGCAGTCTGGGCCGAACGCAACAGTGCGTTGAGGGAAATCGCGCTCACGACCCTCGCAACTTCCCTAAGCGGAGTTTTCAGGGCGTGCCGATCACCCCTCGGAGTTGGGAAACTTACAGGAGGAGCAGGGAAGCACCCACCGACACGTGCCCACACGTGTGTGCCAACGCGACCGGAGCTTACTCCGCTTAAGGGCTACCGATCAGGGCCAATATATGGGGGGGGGAACTTTCGCGGAGGCGACGGGAGCTTTTCTGGGCGGAAGACTCCCGTAATCCTCCGTAACTCGGCCACCCACTTCCGTAACTCCCCCGCCCGATTACGGAGCGACAATGTCTAGGAATCACTACGGATCGCGCCTGCCCTAATTCGTCCACGTCGGAGCCACGGAGGCTGCCGCGGAACCCAGGCGCAACACCAATGCGGATCGCGTCGGCACGGATTCGTCCACGACGGATCCACGTAACCCACCGCGGAAACCAGCGCAAGCCCGAAAAACCATGAGATGAACACGTGGTGACTTGCCAACGGAAGCTCGGTCGCGGGAACAATTTCGCGCGTTTCGAAGGGCCCACATCGGAAAGAACCTAGGCGTGACAAACCGTGGAAACCTGGATGCGTGCCATCTGTCTCCCTGGCGCGCAATGATCCTCGGACTTGCTGGAAACTCGACACCTGGCGACTGTGGCCACAGGCGCGCTCTGAAATCCGTGGACACCTAATATCTCGCCACCTCTCGAACGTCGCCATGCGCGTGTTCCCTTCTGCGAACATCACGAGCCCTTGCGAGAACCCAGCGACATCACAAGTGCACATGTAACTATTTCTTTTTCCGTTGCACACCTCATCTTCGTGCGCTTCTCATGCAGAGCTTTGGTCCTTGCGCGAAACGTACATCCACCCGTGTAATAGGCAAGACGGCGGCGGACAACTATCATGCAGCGCGTGTCGGCTGCAAACGGCGCAATCACCTGGTTTCGCGCCATGCATGTTGCTCTTTACCACGTGAAAAATGGACCCACGCTACATGCAGGCCATTGCCTCATTCTTGTCGGTCAGCCCGAAAACAAAAGCCATGGACACGCAACCGGCCCAGGGTTTGCCAAGCACACGCGGTGGGGGGTATACCAGCGTAAACGTCATTCTGTTGGCTCATTTAGAGTTTCTCATTTTCTATTCTACTTCTGCGATTCACGACCAGGCTTCCTGCACTTAGACTATTAAGCTACCCTACCTCTCGTACTTAGTCGTTTCAGCATCATGGCGCGTGCTTCCGCACTTAAACGATTTATCGACAGCCCACTCCCTCAGATTTGCGCTGGCGTTGCTTTCGTGTCAAATGCCCTCCGCGAAAATGAACAGCTCACGAAGTGTACGAACGCCACGGGCCAACGCACGAATACCAATCCGAGTTTCGTTCCCATCTTGCAGCAGCTGCTTTTCGGTGGTAATCAGGTAGGTACGGGCGCGAATGGAGTCACCAGTATTTTCGAGCACGTCGCTGCAGCCGCTTTACATAGATCACGTGTCTCGCAACACCACGCGGGGTACCAGTGGGGAATGCCATTAGGGTTACGACGACTCAACGACCCAGTGTTTAGGACTCCCAATTGGGCACCAAATCCTCCACCTCAAACTTTCGCGTTCGCAAACAACCCCGTCCCACCAATACCACCGCAAAATGTCCCCCTTCAACCCAGTTTCGTACCCCTGCAAACGACTCGAGCTGGAGTTTTTCGCGGACCCCTGTTTAGCGTACCAGTTTCGATTGCGCGCGAAGCAGCCCAGCCACCATCTCAGACACGACCTGCGAACACGAATGCTGGGGTACCACCTTACCAACGGCCCGCGAACACGAATGTAGGGGGGCCATCTCTTCCACGGCCTGCGAACACGAATGCTGTGCCATCACCCCAGGCACGACCCGCGAACACGGATGCTGGGCCACCATCGGGTTCAGCAGCCCCAGAAGCTGCAGCCACGGGCGTAGATGAACCCGTGGCTGAGGACGAACCCCAAGAATTCCCCAATCTCGAAGTACCTGTCGATGAGGCTACAGAGCAAGAAGCGGCTGAAGTGCGTCGGACAATCGACGATGATGACGAATTGGCCAGGGAGGAGGCCGGTCCAACCCTATCCCCGGCTGCGCAAAGAAGAATAGGCGCCACGATTGCGAACTGGCACGCCCTACCGGCTGGGTCCGAAATGAAGGACATGAAGGACAGAATCGCGTTCGTGCGCCAGATTCTCGGGCTTCTAGAAGAGTCGAAGCGAAAACAGTATTATTCGTGGATTTCGGAATTCAAGCGTTGGTGGTACAACGAGGTCGCGTCCCTCCCGCCAGGAAACTATCCACCAGACGCGAAAATGGAACACGACGATGAAGTGGGTGTGCTGGTCGGGATGGACAGAGGAGACCGTTGGCAATTGGCGCCAAAAGAGGACTGCTGGCTCCACGGTCCTCGAATCACACCTTGGCGTTTGAAGATGTTCATCACCTACTGCACGACTGAAAACAAGGAGAAGGCAGAACTGCTCGCGAGCCTCAACCCGTCGACGCCCGTTCGGAAACGGGTCGCTTGCACTGTCTCAATGGTGATGGGACGTTTTCGCGCTTTGAAGACCCAATGCCGTGCCGAGAGTGTGCTCTTCGAGTGTGAAGACCTTGCCGCAAACGTCGAGCGAGTCCGCGTTCTTGTCGGACTAATGCTTCGAAACCAGTTCAAGCGCTTCAAGGCGTGAGTATTGACACACTAAGTCAACCGTTGTTCGTGTTCGTGCGTGTACCATTCGCGCCATTTCATTAACGCGGAAACAACCTGCTTGTTCGTGTTGGTGCGCAGGGATTACATCGACCGCCATCGTGGAACGAACGCGGACGTCTATACACTGGACCAGTTTAAGCTCATGATGCAGAAAACGTGGCCCGAAGAGGCCGTCAAGTGTTTCGTGCCATTCGCGAGAGAACCCTCGAACGTGCTCCACCGAGCACTAACCGCAAAGGCGATGTTGCTTCTGAGCCATCACACCCTTGCACGCGCAGGGACCATTCGTGGAATCCAGCTCCCAGACCTCATCTTTGGCAGAATGGGGAGTCTTACGGACTTGGATCCGGTAGGGGAAGCGGTTCTTCTAACGGTTGCGACGCGGAGCGGGAAAACGAACAAGAATTTCGGGCTACACAAGTAAGTCGCGGCAAGAAACATCGACTTCATGTGCTGCCCGGTCGGCGAAGTTTTCAAGCTTCTGCATTGGTACACGGACCAAGTACCCTTGTATTACAGGGGCGGTCGTAACTTGATCCCGCCGCTCGATTTTAGCGAGCCAAACAAGTGGTACGACACGTACCTTTTTTGGCCGCACAGCAAAGGCTACAAGGCCGAGGTTCCCCACGCGACGTACGCAGACTGGGTTATCTACGGCTACGGCGAGACGAAGGTCACGATAGGCAAGGTCACGCATGCACCGCGTGCCAGCAATGCACACATCCTGTCCATGGCTGGTGTCACGGACAAAGAGATCGCCAGGGCAGGCAACTGGACCACAGACGCTCTGACGATGCACTATTTGCCAGGGGTTGCGCGAATCACGGTGCTTGCATCTGCAGGCTATTCGGGCGAGGCTGGTGATTATCACGTCGGCCGTTCGAAGGTCAAACCGTGGAGACATGTGCAGGATCTCATCAACGAGCACATTTTTCCGTGGGTCGAACTGCAACTGTGCCTGGTAAGTTTCCAGTGGGCGCGAAATATTTGACAGTCGCGTATACCAGCTAGGTTTCCGTGTGACATTGGTGTGTGGTCCACTTTTGAATGCTTTCGAATCCGCGCTAATTCGTGCAGGCGAAAGCGTACAACGACGGGCAGGAGCGAGGCAACAAGGACACGGCGGCCATTCATTTTCTGGAGGCATTGAGGGAATTTGGCCGACGTATAGTTGCCGAAGATCTTGCGATGCTGTTTGTGCACATGCCTGATCATCCGTACATCCAAGTGTCACCACTGTTCAAAGACCCACAATTCAGGATGTGGGCCAGGTTGGTGGCCTGGAGGGACGCGGTTGGCATCGCGCTGAGAAGCACTCCAACCAAGCTGTCAGAACAGGTAAGAACTTCTCCGGTTCAATGCACGAAAATAGCACAGCAAACAGTCTTTCGCGAACCATTCTAACGAGTTTCAACGTGCTGCAGGATGTCTCACTCCGGGTCCACGCGCAACATTTATGCGTGGAACTCAAAGCCGAGCTTGCGATGGAGAAAGAGGGGCGTGCCAAGGATATTCAGGAGAAAAAGGTGGCTCAACACGAAGCTGCGGCGCTGCGGAAGACGGTGGAAGAGCAACAAGCCACGATCGAGGAGTTGCGTGGCCAGTTGGCTGGACTTTCCACGGAGAGCGTCCGCACGGACAAGCAGCACGTCCGCACGAAAGATCAGCCCGTCCGCACGGACAATGCGCAGGCACCGCGAATTCTTGAACCTGCGAAAAAAGAGTTCATGGACCAGGCGCTCGATCCGTGGGTCAATTCGGAAACGGTCCCTGAAATGTGGCAGTTGTTCAACACGCGGGTTGGGAACACTGGAATGTCCCTGCGCGAAGAAACTGCACGCGCAGGCTTCGGAGCGAAGTTCATGCTGCCACAGAACGAGCGAACTGCGGTTTCCCGGGCGAAAAGGGTGATGCAAGCCGTGTGTGATTACGCGCGAAGGCCTGGAATCGCGGGCATTGACGGAGCCGTGCAGAAGCTGGAGCGTGTCAGAGGTCGGATTGGCATGTCGTCGTTGCGTGATGGGCTCACAGTCACGTCGGCAAAGCCAAATGCCGGCGACTTTTCCGACCTGCGTCGCAACACGACCGTCTGCGCGAACGTGAAAGTGGCTATCGCGCTTGTCCGAGAGGAATTGGAAACCGAGGACTGGGCACGAACCAAGTATTCCAAGAGTTGGGACGCATGGGTGGAATTCGTTGAGCCAAAGAGGAAACGTTCGCGTGTTGAGTGAAATGTCTTCGTGCATGCAATATTGATCAGTAAAACTCTCCCGTCGTAAGCATGTTACTTTTCGAGGATCTAACATTCTCTGTTACCTAATTGTGTATTACGTTGTTTAGGCATCTGGTGGTTTTCATTCCAAACAGGTTGTCACGAATCCTAAACAGCCATTCGGAAAATGTTAACACGAATCCTAAAGGAGCAAAGATCGCAGGGTTGTCACAAAAACACGAAAACAAGACCACCAACAACGAAGTTAAAACAGCAAGGGTGGAAACTAGCCATCAACCACGAAAACGAGCACAGCAATGTTGAAAACTTTAGTCATCCTGTAACTCGACAACTTCTTCCCCGCCCTCTTCACGCGCAGGAGCAGGTGATGCCCGTTTCGGGCGTGGACGAACTGATTCCCGGTTCTTCGCCTTCACGCGCTCCGTGCTGCACAGCACACACAACCCCAGCTGTGTCATCTGAGCCTTCGCCCCCGGCTCGTGGTTCCAGGTAGCGACGACGTCGACCATTTCGGAAATTATCGTCTTGAGGTTCGCATCCGGGCCCTCCGTGAAAGAGTTGTTCACCAGCTGCTCCATGTCTTCGCCTGTTGGAGGGGTGGTGGTGGTCTTCGCGCGTGTCTTAAGTGCGGCCAACATGCGCTCCCACACCAGTTCGCATCCCGCCACGTTGACTTGGGTCGCCCCAGCCAGCTTCGCCGCAGCCTTCCCCTCCTTCACGGCCTGTGCTGAGTCCACACCAGCCGGACCTTTGCACCACGTCCACACGGCTGCACAGGCGAATGCCACGGCTCCGGCGATCGGCCCACCAACACCTTTCACGCGTCCTGACGGCTCATCCTCCGCGACCTCCAATCCAGACGCGGCAGAGCACGCGGTCTCGTCCACAGGAGCTCGCGCACCATCCTTAAGTGCGCGAAACCGGTTGAACAAGCTCCGCATCCTGTAATAAAAAAAATCGGATTCGCGTAAATTGCACGTTTTCGCTACCGTTACACAAACGCGTACGAAGTTGGTTCACACACCTTTTCGCGCTGTTGGTAAGACCGCGAAGATACAGGGTTGCGAACAGACCCTCGTGCATCACACGAGCCACGTCCAGATCCGGGGTCCATTCCGCCTCTTCGTCGGGAGTCAACACCATCTTGTCCGGTTTTACGGTTTTATACCACACCGTAAGCGCGACAGCACACAGAAACCGTCCCGCATCCTTCTGTTCGTGATTCCCAAGATAGGGACGGACACCAGCGTGATGCAGCTCAAGAATCCATGCCGTGCCATTTGCATTCGCGCGAAGACCAACACACAAATCGCTTTTCGCGGCCCTCTGCTTCTCCTTGCCTTTTTTGGTTCCGCCTTTTTCAGCTTCCAGCAGCGCCATGTATTTTTCGAACGCATCATTTCCTCCTTCATCGTCCAGAACCGCGTCTCCTTTCGTGGTCGCGTCTTCGTTTCCTCCCCCGACACCTTTCGCGGTCACGTCCCCTTTCGCAGCCACGTTCCCTTTTGCAGCCGCGTCCCGTTTCGCAGCCGCGGTCCCTTTCGCGGTCACGTCCGGCTGCGCCACATTCTCACCTCCCGAAACGTGTAGGGGTGAAGACGCGCGAACCATTGCAGAAGGAAGACCTGCGACAGCGAACGGCACAGCGTCTGATGGTGGTAGCTTCTGCTTCTTCGTCATGGGAGGGGAGGGGGGCGGGTTCGAAAGCGCGGGTGCGAAACTTGGTCCGCCCGCGAAACCAGGTCCGGTTGCGAAATTTGGTCCGCCAGCGAAACTGGGTCCAGCTGCGAAACTGGGTCCGGCTGCGAAACTGGGTCCGGCTGCGAAACTCGGTCGATGCTCAGCCGGATGACGGGCGCCACCATAAAGTGCTAGCGCAGCAAGAGCTCCGCGCTCGGCTGCGGCTGTCACGACTGACTCGATCCCCACGAATTTCGCCCACGCCTCCTGCCGCGTCTTTTCAGTCACCTCCGCGATTGCAGAGGCGAAGAACTCCCTCAGGCCGGACACGGTTTCCTCCAGGCGGCGAATCGCTCTCTCATTGGACTCTCGCTGCGCGGACGCGGAGGCATGCTCCTTCCTCAACTCCTTCACGCATTCCGCAATCTCGTTGCCATAACGCTGCTCCATGTCATCCAGCCCCTTTCCAGATTGCATCGACTTCGACCACAGGGATTTCATCTTGTCTATGAGTTCGTCGAGTGAATCGGACAGCTCACGAACGCGCTTTCGCTGGTTCGAGACGTGCGTGTTCGCCCATTTCAGCTGTTTGCGCGTGTCTCCAATCGCGGCATCGAGTCGAAGCACCTCCCGCGCAAGCGAGTCGACCGGCCACGCCACCAGATCGTCGAACGAACGAGGAGCCTCTACCGGAGTTGGAGTTGCAACGCGGGAAGGGCCGGGGACAGCGGGAGCAGGTTCCGCCACCTTTTCCGCCCCTTCACCACCACCCGAAGCGGCCTCAGCCCCCACGACAGGACCACCGCCGACTGGTCCAGCGACGACATTATCCGCGGCGGCCGCGGCATCCCTTCCGCTCCCGCCACCCTCTCGCTCGCTTCCCTCCACGCGAGCCCTCCCATGAGATCCGTGTTCGGAGCCCGGAACGTTACCACGGCCTTTGCCAGATTCGAGACCACGCAACTCAAGCGCGAGATCCTGGGCGTGCTTCAGCACTTTCTCGCGTATGAACTTCAGGTTCTTCGGTTTCGTGGCCCTAATCGGAGCCTTCGGGTCTGCCGTCACAACCGCGAATTCACAAAGTACGCGATAAAATCCGTACACTGCGTGAACACCGGTCACTCCTTTCATGTCCTCGATGGAAGACAGATCCTGCGAACGGAAACAACACGGATCAGTATGGCAGGCGATTTTTACGATAATCCGCCTCATTGAAAAAACAACCACGTACCATCGGCACTCGGGCCAAAGCTTTGAAGCGTGGCTCGGCGACTTCGGAAAACTTAGCGGGTCCGAAAGCTTGAGCCATCCCGTGCAGGTAAACTCCAAACCAACTGTCAACGCGAAAAACGCGAGTCATTAGAGCTCCGAAACACACAGCGGAAGTAATGCGGAAACAAGAGTCGCGCTCACTCAATAGCGATCTTTGCGTCCTTTGCGTGCGGATCTGGACCCACGGAAGGGTCAATGTGAAGAATTCGCGTGCGACAAACTTCACCATCCGGGCGTTCGAGATCGCCCGGATGCAAAATGAGCAGGATGCTGCACTTCGGTTCCTCCTCGTCGAGTCTGAAAAGCAAACACAATCAACGGCCGCTTTACTCAGTGCATCGTTGTACCACCCGAAAACGTTACGCGAAAACCATTCGTGACTTACTTGGACCAAAACGGGAAAACAAGCATCTCGTTCTGCATCATGTCCACTTCAACCGTCGAAGTCTCAAGCGCCTTGCGCAATTCGGCGGCCGGGAAAATTCGCGACTTCCGCGTGCGGCCCCCCCCATGTTTTTCGAGTATGGAGCTGAAGAGGGAACGTTAGGACAAGGAGACGAGATTCTCGTAACAAATACAGCCATCTTAGTACCGCGAAACGCGAAAATGACATCACGACACACATACATGCACGCGAAATCGAGGCAGGGGTTCGTGAACTCGGTGTCGTCATCCAGGAGGGACTTCTTGTCCTCAGCCTGCAGCGTCGCGTACGTGCCCCCGCCCTCAATCGTGACGTCAAACATTTGGAGGGACTCCATCGGGTCCAGCAGGTCACGTAGTTCACGGGTCATCCTGGACATTCGAAGTCCACGCACAGGCTACATGAGCAAACACGAACGTCAGTGCAGGCGGAAACACAGTAAGAAAAACACGCGTGATCGTGCACGAAACGTATTCGAGCGGGCGAGTACACAGCAAGACAATCTTGGCGTGATCGTGTCCGGAAGTTATTCGTGCAGACGAAAACACATCTGGAAAAAACACGCGCGATCGTGCACGAAAAGTATTCGTGCGCGAGTGCGCAAAACCACCACGAATTCCCACCGCAAACAAATCCCACCGCAAACCCACCTGACACAACCCTAAAGTGACATACAACCCCAGGCTCACCTCCCACAAGTCCCCCAGGCTCACCTCCCACAAGTCGATCTGGGCGCTGAAGCGATGGAAGGTTGAGAGCAGCAACAACAAGAAACCAAAATGAAAAAGCAAAAATGAGAGTCTAGCACCCCCCTTCGACCTATTTAGGCCCACGGCCCATTCCAGACCACCGCCCGAACCAGCCTCCGTGCTTGCTTCGGAACGACGAATGAGCAGTGGTGAGCCGTCGCCGTCCCTCGCACCCATGCATTTCACCCACGTGCGCGAAGGCCACTGGCTCGGTTGAGAGTTCTTCGCTGACCGAGCCAGGCCCGCTCGAATGTTGGCGGGGGGCGGCTCAATTTTTTCATACCCGGTTGTACTGAACCCGTTTACGCCTATCGCCTGCTTTTTTGCGTGTTGTTTTTCAATACGAGAAGAGGTTTCCGCGAGCACCAACATTGGTTGCGCGGGTAACCCGACGTGGTTCGCGCGATCGAGCCCTGGTTCCGAGCCTGCTCAGAGGCGAGTCCAGTGGTCCCCACCTCGCCGCATCAGCGTGGCCCGGCTGCGTCAGAGTGGCCCGGGCTGCGTCAGAGTGGCCCGGGCTGGCGTGGGGCCGTCGGGCGTCCCCGGCTCGGGGCCAAGGGTCGGCCGCCCAATCCCGTCGCAGGGGTGGGCGGCCGAGTGCCCAGGCGTGGGTTCGTCGCTTTCCTGGCGTGCCCCGCGTGAGGACACCGTAACCCTCGCCCCATTACGGGGCCCGGGTTACGGAGGCCCGAGCGGGATTACGGACCGTTTTTCCTCTAGGCGCATTCATGCTGGTTGCATTGCGCGGATGTTGCTGCCCCGCATAACTTGTGCGGAGGCTGATGCTAGCTCCCCTTCCTCTGCTGGTTGGGATAAACTTATGCGGACATTTGTCTGGTGAGGAAGCGTGCAGGAAGCCTGGTGAGGTTGACGTTGTGCGAACCAACAAGTGGTGTTCTGTTGGCACTCGCGTTTATTGTTATGCGGTCAGGCTCGGAAAGATTCGGCATATCCCGAACCTTGATAAAACAATTTCTGCTTATCTCAGAAGATTCCGCGCTATTTGATTCTGTTGTTTTAGACATCAGGTTTCCCGACCCCAGCACGCTGCAAGCGGAGATGCAGGCGGTGGCGGTGCAGCGAAGGCGGAGATGCTTGGCGGTGGTGATGCAGCGAAGAATACAGATAGAGGTGTGGTGTGGTGGTTGATAGGTGCGAAGGTTTGGGCGTGGTGGTTGATAGGTGTGCGAAGGTTTGGGCGTGGTGGTTGATAGGTGCGAAGGTTTGGGCGTAAATGATTTCGTTCGTTTGCTCGAATCCGCGAACAACCCATCGGGCTTTGAACTTGTAGGTCTACCCGTCGGCATGGCAAACCTAGCCCTGGAATTCAAGGGCCACCAGGGCAAACGCCCTGCTGCTAGCGACAGGCCTGGGCACTGAAGTCAAGCACCCCCAAACTTCAGTGCAGCAAATCCCTGCCATCAGTCCTTCAAATATCATTGTACACCCTCTCTCGCGCCAGACTGACAATGGGATGCACTGGCTACAGTGCGTACTGTTGCTTGGACCGTAGCGATCTGGTGCTTGGAACCGAACCCGAGCTAGGTGGCAGGATTTCTGCTAGCTCGGACGATCCGGGCCCCTGTAAAAAAAACCCTGTAAAATCCGAGCCAGCGAAAAATCCGACCACGACAAAACCTGGATAAGTGCTAGGGAGGCTGGAGATGAAGGAGCGGCTCTAGAGGTGTGGGAGAGAGACTTACGGGCTGGTCCAAGAAGCACCTGATGACAATCAGGGTTCCTCTAACACCTTGTAATTTCAGTCAAAGCAGGGTTATTGCCCTGATAACAAAAGCCCTGCTCCGGAGGAACGGTACACAATGTTATGTGGAAGAAAGCTTGCTTTTGCGTACGGTTAAGTGCGGCAAGTGTGCATATATGGTATGTGCTGGGACCAGGCCTGTCGAAGTTCTTGGGGCCCATACTTGGGAGTCCCCAGCTCCTCCCTATCTGACCCTGTTTTGGCCGTAGCTGAGTGTTTTGGCGCCCTTAACGGTCACGGGCGCAGGCCAAAGTGAAAACTTGATATCCGGGCTTGCACTTACACTATCTTAGCTAAGGGAAAGTTCGGCTGCTCCAAAGCTGACTTAGAGATATCACAAACACGGGAAAAATGTTAAGGGAAAAAACCCCTTGGCGTGCTCTCGTGCAACCTAAGGAGAAAGGGGGGGGGAGTGGGGGGGTCAGGCAGAATTTATTGGGGGGGGGATCCTAGAACCGGAAATCAAAACTTTGTGGGTGGGGAAGGCCTGGTTGGAGCACTTAACGCATCCGGGGAAGGGTCGAACGAAGCACTTAGTGGCACGGGTGCAGGGCGATCCTAACACTTTATGCAGTCGAGCTGGAGCAAAAGTAGCCCGGAATTTCAGGGCATTAAGGGCATATGCCCGTCAATCGACAGGCCTGGCTGGGACCATTCTGGAGGCATTGAGGTCAGTACAGCCGGGCTGTCAGTATGGCCAATGTCAGTCTGGCGCGAGAGAGGGTGTACACGTCGGTTCTGACACACGTAGGACAGCAACGTGGTCGAATCGAAACACTTCACGCGCACGACGCTTCCCGCCAAGGGCGAACCGCCACTGGAACCACTCCCAGTGAACCAAACCGAAACATCCAACCACGTCCCAGCCCCAATGTTCTGCTTGCGGTTCGGCTCCAACGTGTCAGAGGGGGAAATTGAAAGGTTTCGAGGAAAACTGTGAATTGGCGTGGTATAAGGGATTTGGCTTTGGGTGGAGTTTCAAACCAGGAATTCTGTATGCGGCGCAATCAGGTTTTCGGCGTTGTGAAACGGTCAATACCAATTTACGGTCGGCTAATCGAAACTTCAGAGTGGTCGGATGGGTTTGAGCAAATTCGAACAAACCAAAAAAACAGTTGGCGATAAACATCCAGATTACCGCGGCTTGCTTCCATCGAAGAGCTTCAATCTTAGCCGTTCCGCCACTATCAATTGTCTTCTTCAGCCGTTTCTAGCACGCATCACTTTTGAAACATACTCCAGGAGCTCACTGTAGCCCGTTCTTAACTCCCAACTTAATCGGTCAGCGACGCATCCTCTATTCCGCCCTAACTCCATGTTCTTGGCCGCTCGAAACTGACTTCGAATCATTTACTTCCGCAACTTTATAACTGGTCCGTACTTTGCCGTCGCCACGTCACCATGAAGCAACAATCGCATACTGTGACGTACCTCGCGCTCCTCGTTGTCGCATCGAGCCTCGTCAGCTACGCCGCGGCGCAATGCGGAGTCGTTTGCACCGTTCCCGGCACCAATCTCATCAACAATGACTGCCTTGTCCAGTGCAACGTAAGAAATAACGTCTTCGTCTTTTTCATAGTTTCGAGTCAGCCCCTTAAATTGTGATTCGGCTCAAACATCGGTTTCCGGCACCACGCGGCGTTAACTCCGACCGCATTCCCCAGTGCAGCGTAAGAAAGCATTTCCGTCTCTCTCGTCCTCTTCATAAGTCGACCTCATATAGTAGTTCGGCTCAAACATCGGTTCCCGGCACCGCGCTCGTTAACTCCGACTGCGCTCTCCAGCGCAACGTAAGAAATCCTTTCGTCCCTCCCGACCTCGTTATGAGCCGGCTCATAACTCGTTCCTGGCGACACCACGCTCGTTAACTCCGACTGCGTAGCAGCGCAACGTTAAGAAGCTCTCTTCGTCCCTCCCGCTTGCCTCCCCCAAAGAACTGCGCGTACCCACGCCTTACGGATGTGCCATTTCGCTCCTTTTCTCTCTCCGTTTCCCCTCGCCCCCGCCGCTTCCCCATTCTCTCCTCTCCCCCCTCCCTCCGCCCCCACAGAACTGCGGGTACGCGACACGCTACGGATGTGCAACCTAGCTTCCTCCCCCTCACTCTTCGCCTCGCCCCCGCCCGTTCCCTCCTCTCTCCCTCTCCCCCTCCCCCCTCCCCCCTCCCCTCACAGAACTGCGGGTACGCGACACGCTACGGATGTGCCAGCTAGCCACATTCTAATTTCTCCAATCTTTTAGCCTCTCCCCGCTTCCCTTCCGCCCCCCCCCCCTCACAGAACTGCGCGTACGCGACCCGCTACGGATATGCCACCTAGCCACATTCTAATTTCTCCAATCTTTTCGCCTCTCCCCCGCCTCCCTTCCGCCTCCTTTCCGCCTCCCTTCCGCCTCCCGCCCGCTTCCCTTCCCTCCCCCCCTCCCCCCTCCCCTCACAGAATTGCGCGTACGCAACACCCTACGGGTGTGCCACCTACTTCCAGCCCTTTTGGAACTCCGGTGGTGAGTGACTCCGTGGGTTGAGTATAAGAAGTAACGACGGGTAACGAGTATGGCGTGCCGGTGATTATGATATCGTACGACTCGTTAAACTCGGAATATCGCACGGAGTGGTAAGTATAACACGTGAAGGACGAGTATTGCGTGCAGCAGTAACGAGAATATGACTATAAAGAGGGAATACGGTATTGTATGCGGTTGAGTGTAACAAGAATCGGACGATAGCGTGAGTAGTAACTCCCAGTCGCCCCAATCCCCCCACTCTCCCCTCTCGCCGCAATATCCCCAGTCGCCGTAATTTCCCCGCGCTCCGCACACGCCCCAATCTCCACGCTCTCCCTACACGCCTCACTCGATATTGAGACGCCTCAAAACTCGATTTTGTGACGTGTCGAAACGAAAGCTGAAGCTTCAAGCAAATGACCGCTTCCCTCCCTGCACTCACTCGCTTCCATCCTCCTGTCCCCTCTCCAGCCTCTCTCCCTCTTCCACCCCCCTTTCCTCCTCCCCCTCCTCCTGCGTGTTTTCCTACCCTAACTCACTCACCGTGCTTTCACCCTCTTTCGTCATACAATCTTCAGAACTTCGTTTCAAGTGCCTCAATATTTCTATTTTCCCCCGAACATACATGAAAGGCACTTGCGAGAATTCTCAAAATTTTAATCCTCTTTTTGGCGTGTCTCAGAACTTTCACCCTCTATCGACTACACGAATGTCACTCGTGAGAATTCTTAAAACTTCCCTCCCACCTTACATCATCACTTCACCGTTTCCTCTCTCCCCTTCCCCCTTGGCTGCTTTCCCAACCCCACACATAACACCTTACATCATCACTTCACCGTTTCCTCTCTCCCCTTCCCCCTTGGCTGCTTTCCCAACCCCACACATAACACCTTACATCATCACTTCACCGTTTCCTCTCTCCCCTTCCCCTTTTTTTCCCCCCTCTCGCCCTACGTGTCCGCGGCTTGTGCAGCTACTCGTGCTCGAGCGGCCTTGCCTGGTGGTCCTGGCTGCTTATTGCGACACCGCACAGCACACCTCACATTCTCCATTTCCCATCAACCCCTCCCTCTCTCCTCACCCTCCCCCTCACCCCTCCCTCTCAGCCTACGTGTCCGCGACCTGCAGCTACTCTTGTTCCCGCAGGCTCGCCTCGTGGGCCTGGTTGCTTCTTGCCACACCGCACATCACTTCTCACATTTTCCCATCAACTCCTCCATCTCCCCCTTTACTCCCCTCCACCCCCCATTCTCAGCCTACGTGTCTGCGAGCTGCAGCTACTCGTGCTCCAGCGGCCTTGCATGGTGGTCGTGGCTGCTCATCAGTTTCGCCATTCTCTTCGTCTCTGTAGGAGTGGGCTTCGGGGTCTATGTGTGCCTGCGCTCCGCCCGCAGCTGAACACAAGGGCAGTGGGCGTAGCGGGAAAAATATGAGGCGCTTCACTGACATATCTCACTTCGTCTCTGTAGGAGTAGGATGGGGGGTTTATGTGTGCCTTCTCTCCGCCCGCAGCTGTTCTCGAGAGCATTGCTGTGGGCGTAAATTGCTTCTGTGGCGTCTCAGTGGCGCCTCAATAACATATGTGTGGCGTCCCTGTAGCGGTGGGGTTCAGAGTCTATGTGTGCCTCACAAACAGACCTTTTATTATCTCTGACCGGTGCTGACCATGAGGGCATTGCTGTGCGTGCTGTGGGTGCAGTGCAGCTACAGTAATAG
Organism: Closterium sp. Naga37s-1; assembly: GCA_947471745.1. Classification (NCBI taxonomy): domain Eukaryota; kingdom Viridiplantae; phylum Streptophyta; class Zygnematophyceae; order Desmidiales; family Closteriaceae; genus Closterium; species Closterium sp. Naga37s-1. The sequence goes on along the minus strand of CANJKZ010000307.1, from coordinate 8,350 downwards.
AATTGATATCTGCTAGGTTTTATGATGTTTTTCACTTGCTAGCAAAGCGTTAACACACATCCATTGCAATAAGAACAATCTGAGAAGCTGGCCTAGCATTTTGCACTCCGGATTCAAATACCGTGTATTGAGTTTCTGACGGTCAGCCTTCCGAATCGTCAAAGTTGATTTAAGTAACAAGGCCTATAGACATTATCACAATGAGCCTAGCCTACTACCCGATCTCGCTTCCCCCCTTTTTATTTGATTTTATTTATTTTTAGTTAGTTCACACACAACTGCGTGTTCCTTCCTGTTAGGGCATGTTCCTACGGCCCCTTGTCAGGGCCACCTCTTATCAGCCTCGATAAACTCACCTGTAATTTGGCTGGACCGAGAAACCTCTAGTCAGATGTGCTTGCCGGTTTGCAGTTGTGTGCGATTGTGATTGTAGGCTGATGTGGCACATTGCGACCCACACGCGGGCATCAATTGATGACGGTCAAGAGGTGCCGCGGTCCGTTCAGTTTGCGACTTGGCCACATCAGCGAACAACAAATTGCACACAGCCCAAACTCAACAACCCAGGGTGACGCAAACTAGCTGCAAGGGTGCACAAATAAAGGCACGAGCAATACTAGTTGAGAGCCATCAACTTTTAATCAATCAGCATGAGAAGATTAGAGCGCTAAGACCCCATGACGGACGTTCCGTTCCTTCCACGTCTGCTAATTGTGTGGCATGCGTTTTATTACAACTCCTTCTTAGACTGTGCCACGAAAGCCTGCATTCAGCTGCTAGAGCACATAGACGCTGCGGAGCGGGAAAAGACATGCGTAGAGTCCCGAAGTGAGGTTCGCACACGGAACCGCCAGTTACGCCGGCGGCGACTGGACGTCTGGGAGGATGAGATGGCTTCGATGTCGGACGAAGTGTTTACCGACCTGTTCCGCATTAATCGGGCCATATTAGAATTAATATGCGAGGGAATGCACCACATACTGCACCCAGTCATACAAAGGCACGCGTTGCCGATTCGCGTCGCTGTTTTAATCCCCATAAAATACTTCGCAAGCGCCATGGCATACATCGACCTGGCCTTCTGGTTCGGCGTCCCAAAAACGCTATGTCATAGCCTTGTTGATTTGTTTCTGCAAAATTTCCCGCGCGTCTTTAAAACGGAATGGGTCCGATTTCCTACGCAGGAGGAGATGCGCGTCATGGCAGAGGAGTTTAAGAGCATCAAGGGGGTTCCGGCGGTAATTGGAGCTATTGATGGCACACACATCCAGATTAGGGGAATGGAAGGGCATCGATCGGAGTATTATACCCGTAAGTCACAGTATGCCGTACAGCTGCAAATTACATGTGATGCTAAAGGCGTCATATGGGATTATCTGATCGGCTTTCCGGGCACAGCTCATGACCAAAGGGTGTTCATACAATCCAAGCTTTACAAACGACTGGAAAATGGTGACATCGCCCCCTACCAGCTAGTTGGCGATGCGGCTTACCCCCTCCGCGACTATTGCCTCACGCCCTTGCACGCTCCGACTGGCCGCCTCATGCTCGAGTGGCAGCAGACATTTAACTACTGCCAATCAGCCACCCGGATGTCCGTGGAGCGCACCATCGGACAATTCAAGGGCCGGTATCGGCTGTTTGCCGGCCGTCACGACTGTGCGCTCTGGCGGGTGCTTGCCGGGGCCAGCTGCGTCGTTATCCTGCACAACATGGGCATTGGGATGGCGGGCCAACGCATGAAGACCCCGAATGTCAGATGGGCGGCGATATCGCTAAATCGGGATCCGTGGTGGACAAGAGGAGAGCTTGCAGAATACAAGTGGGAGGCGTGTGACATTGTTACGCCGTTCGAACTGAAGGAACGCCGTAAAAGACTCGGGATGGCTCTCCATGACGCGTACCTTAAGCGTCGTCGCCACGACGCCACTCCTCAACCTCGTCACTGAGCGTGGCATTGTCGTCGTCCGGCCATGCGTCGTCACCGCCAGCGCGGCCGCGAGAGAAGCGGAGCGGGCGACTGGTCTGAGACTGCTGGCTTGCCATCCACTCCCGGATTAGTCCGGTGATCTGGGAGACGCCTTCCTCGGAGCAACGTGTGAGGGTGTCGGCTAACAGTTGAGCAGCAGCCATTGTTGCTGTCTCGTTAACTCGGCGTCTAGCGCTTGGGGGGGTGCTACGAACTGCGGGCACAAAGGCATTGGGTGGGGTAGAAAGTTTGTACCATTGTATGCCTCTAACCCGTTAATATATGATACCGGGAACTCTGACGTGGCATTAACTCACAACCCAACTCCAGGGGAGGGCACCCCTTGCACATTAACTCACCTGTTGAAGTCGTAGCATCGGTTTTCGCGGGCTTAGGGATGTTCAATCCAGGTTCGACGGTGACATCGTCAGCTCCGCCACCATCCAGTGCGTGAGGAACCGCAGCTGCAGTGTCCTTATAAATTAGGACCATCCACTCCCACCACGGGGGCTTGATGACAGTCGCCCCACCCGACGCCTTGTCCCCGAGGGACACCTGCTTCCACAATGCCTTGAGACGTTTCCACTGGTTGGTGCACGCGGTAGCGTTACGGCTCCAGTCGGGGTGCGTGAGCTTGATGTGCTCGCAGAGACGTAGCCAGTATTGCGAGCCTTGCTTCCCGGTCATCCGCTGCAGCTCGTCCTTCGTGAACCAACGTGCCGCAACTAGGATGGTCGACTCCTTAAGCGACCACTCGATGCGGCTGCCAGGCCCGGGGCTGCTGGTCTCCTTAGCTGGGCTGCGCACAGCAGCCTTTCCCTTCTGCTTTCCGTTCGAGCGCGGGGCAGTATCTGCTTGCCGGCGATCGGCTTGTGTAGTTTCCGCGTCGTCCTGATCAGGGCCGTTGTATTCACGGCCGCCATGCCAGTCTGCTACGGGATCGTCTGCGTCGGAGCCGGCGACGTCGTCCTCGTCGTCAGAGTCCTTCTCAAGGCTCCCATCGTCAGTGTCGTATCCACGGGGCGAGACGGTCGACTGCTTGGGGGTTGTGCTCGAGGCTCCCACACTACGTAAAGGACGCCCAGTCGGCCTTCCGGCTGCGATTTCAGCAGTCATGTATTTGACGTAAGCAAGATCCTCCACTCGCCACCCTTCGTCCTCTGCTGCGCCTAACGGTCCTTTGCGTTTCCGTGCCATGGCTTGTAGCTAACTCGCGATGTTGAGACTAGGTTGTTGTTCGCCTGTTTGTATATGCCGTTAAATGTGTGCACTTGAGAGATGGTGTTGGGGGCTTGGTTGTGACTGCGTGTATGAAGTGTTCAACGTGCTGGTAATCTCCGTTGCGCCGCGGCGGGAAATGCTCAAAATGTTTGGAATCGTGCACATTGTGCACGATGGTTCCCCGCGCACATTCGCCACGTCACGGCCGTGCGCAGGTTAGAGTGTCGGGCGAGATGCAAGGACAGACGTTTACGCGTTGCACGTGGACGTGTACAGCAACGGTCGAAGAGTTGTGCGACATGGTGCGATCGATTTCAATCGTGCGCGTTCCCGGTACAATCCTGATAAGAGGCGTTCTATAACGTGCATACAACAAATATGGGAAGCTGATAAGAGGATGCCCTGACAAGGGGCTGTAGGAACATGCCCTTATTGCAATGGCGACATCACTGCACCATATACGGTACACTATTCAATCGGTACTACAGTTGACACTGAATAAACAAATACATTGGAAACAAATGGAATATACGCCATGCCTACAACTCCTGTCACCACGCTAACTCAACTTAGTGAAAGCCGCATTTTCTATCAGAAATTCATCGAGCGGCTGTGCCACCATAGGCCACTCAGATATGTCATTGCCGTGAAAGGACATCGACTCAAGTAATTTGTCATAGTTCGAGAGCTCCTCCTGAGAGACCTCGTTCTGAGAGAGCTCCATTTGAGAGAGCCCCTTCCCGTCCTCCTGACCGCCGCCCAAGGCTGAAGGAAACAGCTCCTCTTCCCCATCCTGCTGCTGTCCCCAAGAAGACTCCATACCCACTTGAACGCTGCCCATGCCCATCTGACCACCACACATGCCTGTTTGATCATCACACATGGCCATTTGACCATTATATATGTCAACCTGACCCCCTCCCATGCTTGATTGACCACCGGACGTGCCCTCTCCTTGCTGCAAGAATGATTGAGGAAATATCATTGGGTTTCTGGCCTGCAGGTGTGGCTGTAGCGGGTGTGCCTGTAGCGGGGGCTGTGCTGCTGTTTCCACGGCTCCTGTTGCTGCTACAACCAAGGTTGGTACATGCATCTCGGTATGAGTAGGTGCAGGGAGATACTTCGGCTCGTCTTCTGCTGCTGCAGCTGGTGGCGGTACTGCTGCTGCTCCTGCCATCGCTGCCGCTGCTGCTGCTGTTGATTGCCTAGCTGCTGCTGGTGCTGCTGGCGCTGCTGCTGTTGGTGCTGCTGCTACTGCCATTGGTGGTGACATAACGAGGCTTGACGCCTGGAGCTCTGCTTCCAGCTGCCACAGAAGCAAGTCCATAGACTGTGCATCGATTGCAGGTGACTGGTTGAAAGACAGTAGCAATTCCGCATGTGAAAGCGAGAAAGGAGACTGTAGCCGTGGTGCTGCTGGGAACACACATGCAGGTGATTGTATCGGTTGCCCTGCTGCCAGCAGATTTGCAGGTGACTGTATCAGTGGTCCTGCTGACATCAGATCCTCAAGTGACTGTAGCGGTGATCCTGCTGAAATCAGATCTGCAGGTGACTGTAGCAGTGACCTTGCTGAAACGAGATCTGCAAGTGATTGTATCGGTGAACTTTCTGAAGCCAGATTTGCACGTGACTGTAGCAGTGGCCGTGCTGACACCAAATCCGCAGGTGACTGTAGCAGTGACCTTGCTGAAACAAGGTCCGCAGGTGAATGCACCAGACGAGCTGTAGCTTGAGGCAGATGCAACAGGGTGTTCTGGGATGGTGTGCGATGGAAGGAGGTGTGATGCGATGGGGTGTGCATGGCTGGTGAAGGATACGATAAGCCACGCTGGGCTGTGGCATGATAGGTCAGGGAAGACCTCTTTGGGGAGTAATGGGTCGGCGCAGGATAGGTTCGGCGCAGGATAGGTCGGCGCAGGATAGGTTGGCCAAGCCAGTGCCGACTCTTCATGCTGCATAAACTGCAATGAACATATGCACAGGAGGGGACAGGGTGTAAGATGGAGAAATGCAAGAAGAGAAACCTTGCTAGGAGCACGGAAGGGAGAGGGGGGGGGGTGCTCACCTCGGTTTTGATCTTGGCTGAAGGATCCAAGGGGGTAGCTCCCGTAGTGTTAGGTACGGCAGGTGTGAATTGAGCAAACATTGACGGAGCAGCAGAAGAAGCACCGATCTGAGCAGCAGCAGCAGCAGCAGCAGCAGCAGCAGGAGCGAATGGCAGGGGTTCTTGCAGGGGTGACGCCCCGATTTGAGTGGGAGACGCAAAGGCGAGGTCCTGGTATGCATTCATTGCACGCAGCACCTCTGCTGCGTCAGCCACAGCAGCAGCAACACCACTAGCAGCAGCGGCAGCATCAATGCCGGAATCCATGCTTGCTGCAACCACTGAAGGTGGAGCGTTGGCCACAGAAGCAGCAGCAGCATAAACAACGCCACCAGCAACGCCACCAGCAATTCCTGAATCCATGCTTGCAACAGGAGCTGGGCCCCCAGTGCCTGAAACATCAACAAAGCTGCTGCTGCTGCTGCAGACGCCGGCACCTTGAGCCGTGTGCATGCATGCGCTGCTGCTATCATCCACACCGTTTAGCATCTGCTGCTCTCCTTCATCCGACGGTCCTTGCCGCTGGACCATCCGCGAGAGCACCACCTCCCATTCAGCCGGTGTCAGAAGCTCGCCTAGCAGCATCGCTACATCACTCTTGCTGCTTTCGCCACCCTTGGCACTTGCCAGAGCTTGCCAGTCTTGTGGAGGTTCCGCTGCTGCTGAGGTTGCTGGGGTTGTATGCGCTGCCGGGAATGCTGGGACGGCTGAAGCTGCCGGGCCTGCTGGTTCTGCCGGTCCTGTTGGGTTCGGAAACTGGTTCAGAAAGCGCTGTGGTAGTCCGGGGCTGCTCCGGAGCAGCACACCTTGAGAGGCGCACGTCGTTGCTGACAGGCGAGGGTAGAACTTCACACAACCGCGTTTGGAAGCAGCAGACCCAAGGGGCCCACCAGACAGGTGTTGGGCAGACGATGCACCTCCAGAAGCAGCAGCAGTCCCAAGGGGCCCACCAGACGGCTGTGGAGCAGACGCAGAGCTCACAGCAGGCCAGGGTAGTCCGTCGTGACTCTGATGGGATGTCCTTTGAGAGTGTTCAGAAGCATAGGCAGGGGCGGAGAAGTGTGGAGCAGACGCACAGGTGGCAGCAGCAGGCCAGAGAGGCTCATCCTGGCAGCAGCTGCCGCTGGGGCTCTCCAGGGGACCATCCGGTTCAGATTTCACCGGCGTTGCCCTCTGCCGCTTTGAAGCCTGGTAGCTCAACTCCTCAGGCTGGTAGCTCAGCCCCACCGCAGCAGGGAAGCATAAATCCCCGTCAGACCGGAAGCTGGGTTTCAACTCAGCCCGGCTGATCTCCGCCGGCTCGTTGCCGAGTGCCATAATCTGCTCATACATGCTCCCGATGGTTCTCTGTCGCGTTGTGCCGGCGGTCCTCTGCGAGAAAACTGCAGGCGCAAGAGCAGAGCACGTGCCAGTTGTATGCTCCTCATCCTCCCTCACCCCTCTCCCCTCTCCCCCTCCCCTTCCCTGTCGCGCTGTGCCAGCACTCCTCTGCGAGAAAACTGCAGGCGCAAGAGCACAGCACGTGCCAGTTGTATGCTCCTCATCCTCCCTCACCCCTCTCCCCTCTCCCCCTCCCCTTCCCTGTCGCGCTGTGCCAGCACTCCTCTGCGAGAAAGCTGCAGGCACAAGAGCAGAGCAAGTCTCCTTGGGTTCGCCGAAGGAGGCACTGCCTCCTATGACATAGGAGGGGATGAGGCCAGTGAGTGGTTTAGATGCACACAGGATCTCTTTGAATTTGCCGCGGGACTGCATGCTGGAAACGCGCGGAGAGACTGCCGCGAACGGTCCACTGTGCGAGACATTGGCAGGATTTCCAGGGGCTTGCGAAGGGGCAGGAGCCGTGTCACGGTGAGGTTTAAGGAGGGCAGTAAGGGATGCTGTATACGCTGAAGCCTGTTGTTGAAAAGGAGCAGTCATGGGGCCGCTTGTTGCTGCGTCGATGCTCCGGCGGCGGCGCTTGAGGCACAACGAGGAAGGGTGGTTGTGGAAGCCTGAGGTCGTCATGCGTATCACCTTGCGCATCTCCACTCTCTCAGGGCGGGTCGGAGCGGCTTCATCCTCAAGAGCAGGAGCAGCCGCATCATCAGCAGCATCAGCCACATCGGCAGCATTAGCAGTGCTGGCAGCAGCAGCAGCGGGGCCAGCAGCGGCGGCGGGTGGCGCGGTGTGCTTGCCGCGGGGCGGGCCGGGGATGCGGTCCTCCACTTTGCGCGCCGTGCATCCCGTGACGGCCTTGCATACACACGTGAAGTAGATCCTGGGGGGGGGCAGGGAAGCATGGGAGAGGGGTAGGAATGAGGGACGACACGCAAGCTAGTAGGTGTGCATCTCGTGACGGCCTTGCACTCACACGTGAAGTAGATCCTGGGGGGGGGGGGGGGGGAGGGGGGGGGGAGGGGAAGCATGGGAGCAGTAGAGAGAGGATTCATTTTCTGAACACTAAATGGCCTTGCACACACACGTGAAGTAGTTCCTGTGAGGGGGGAGGCATGGGAGCAGTTGAGAGGGATTGATTATCAGTAGTAACTATGGTAGAGACCATGGTAGAGAGGTATAGAGGGAATTCATTCTCTTAATCTATACAGCCTTGCACACAACAGGAAGTAGGGGAGGAGGGGGAGGCATGAGAGAGAGGTAGGCAGGCATGGAAGATATAAGGGGAAGAGATGGAGAGAAATGAGGGAGAAAATCGCAATATATCTTTGTGTGCCACAGATTGCAAGGTAGGTGAGTGTGGGGACCGTTGAAAATAAAGAGGAAGTCCATTGCTTGGTATGACAAGTTTGTCATCGCCACGACAAAATGAGACAGAAAAAATCCGAGCCTCACCTTTTCACAGTCCGTTGGCAGAGCCACTTATGGGAGACTTTCTGCCAGCGGAACCGGCTCGAATCTTCTTCCATCTGTTTCAAGGAGGGACGTGACTCTGGTTCCCAGGAAAAAATGCAAGAACCATCGCCTCTGCCTCCGCTCAAAGTTCCCATGCCGCTGCTGCTGTCGGTGTTGTGTGTTTAATGTAAGATTTTATTTTCCGAATCGTTTTAAACCTAGAT
>CANJKZ010000305.1:0-47225 GCA_947471745.1 Closterium sp. Naga37s-1 | reverse complement strand
CCCCCCCCCCCCCCCCCCCCCCCCCCCCCCCCCCCCCCCCCCCCCCCCCCCCCCCCCCCCCCCCCCCCCCCCCCCCCCCCCCCCCCCCCCCCCCCCCCCCCCCCCCCCCCCCCCCCCCCCCCCCCCCCCCCCCCCCCCCCCCCCCCCCCCCCCCCCCCCCCCCCCCCCCCCCCCCCCCCCCCCCCCCCCCCCCCCCCCCCCCCCCCCCCCCCCCCCCCCCCCCCCCCCCCCCACCCCTCTCCAGCCTAGTGCTCTCTGTGGCGTCATGGTGTGCCTGTTTTCACTATGAGCATGGATGATGTGTCTGGTCCTTTGTATACTCATGACTCTAGTGTTTTTGGACCCTATTATTCCTTTTTATGTAGTCTAGGATCAGTAGCTGTTGCATGTGTAGGACCGTCTACTGTTACTAGCACAGGTGTGACCTCGACAGCCATGTCGCTCTCCTTCACGCTCGACTCTGGCGCTTCCCAGTGCTTCTTCCACAAGCGTGCTAGCCTTATGCCTCTTCGAGCTCCCGTTGCTTTTGCACAGGCTGACCCGTGGACCAGACATTGTGCGTAACGCTCTTACTGGTTTGCATATCCCCTCGTTCTCCAAGAAAATATTGGGTGTTGGTCACCTTCAGATCGAGGGTGTCACCACATTTCGTGGGCATGAGCCGTTTGCGACCTGTACATACGCTGCCACTGGGGCTCCCCGTGCCACTTGGAAGCCTGTGTTTGGTCTTTTCACTGCGCGCATTGAGTCTACCCCAGTGTCTGCTTCTGGCCAAATAGCTGCATCCAGCTCTTGTCGGTCTCTCACCCACCAGTTGCTTGTTTTGCACCATCAACTAGGTCACCCCTCCTTTCTACCTCTATGTCAGATAGTTCAGAATTAGGTTGGTGCAAAACAAGCGAGGGTTGATGGTGCTTCTGGCCAGTGTCTCCTTTCCACCTCTATGTCAAGGCCGTCATGTACTTGGCATGCACTTTGACCACGGTGGAAAGTTCATCTCTGGTCCGGCATAGAGGATCACGCGCGGGGCAGAAACGGGTGACGCGAGGGCCTAAACGGGTGACGCGACGGGCGGAAAACGGGTGACGCACGGGCTACGAGGCTACCGGGGCGCTTCGGGCCTTAGGGCGCTTCGGGCTAGGTCGGGTCACAGGGCGGTGGGCCCATCGGATCGCTTAGCTCTATACCATGTCAAGAACTAACTAGCGTGAGAAATTGACTAAGGAAAAGGATGAACAAAACAAGATATAGGAAACCCTAGCAAGTGTCCTAGTACAAGCGTAACATATTGTACAACACCTAGACTAACATATAGAAACTATATAAATATAGTTTGACAGGAATATGAAGAGATACAGTAAATAACTGTTTTACTGTTGCTGTTGCGGTTCGATACAGTGACGACTCGGGCAACTGCTCAATAACGAGTCAACTGTTTGTCCTTGCTGTCGCGCTGTACTTGTCAGGTCAAAGGTCGCTGACCTTTGACTTTCGCGTAACCTCCAGCGGTTTCTTCACTTCTCAACCTCCAAGTGTTGACTCAACGATGCTTCACTGTATTTCGCTTCGTTTACGACTTAGTGCTTCGACACGACAGAGGCGCTTAAATTACTTGTTTCCAACACTCCCCTTCGCTTCTGGAGTGTCGTTGCTGGTGACGTGGCCTTGTCCAGTTAGCAGCATGCAGTACTCGAACTTCTGCTTTCCGAGCTTCTTGGTCAAGTAATCAGCTGCCATCACGTGGGGCAGTAAGACAGCTCGAGTCTGCCTTTCTCGATCTCGTCCTTCACGAAGAAATATCGCAGGGCGATGTGCTTCGTCCTGTTCGCGAATCCGTTTTTGTTCGCGATGCAAATTGCAGACTGGTTGTCGCAGAATAGAGAGAAGCTGGGTAACTGGGCCAGTTTCGCCTCTTCCAGCAGTTCGCGAAGGTAAAGTCCTTCCTTGGTGGCTGAGCAGAGTGCAATATATTCTGCTTCAGCTGAGGAGAGAGCAATTAGTTCCTGCTTGCTCGACTGCCATGAGATGGGCCCGATAGGCTCGAGTCGGTAGATATAGCCGGTGCGCGAGCGCCTGTTGTCTGAGTCGCCGGCGTGATCAGCGTTGACGTAGCCGATTAGCTTAGGCGCCGTAGTTCCGGTCTTGTAGTAAGTTAGTCCGATCGTCGGGGTGCTAACGAGGTAGTGTAGTGCGCGGTCGAGCTCCGCCATATGCTCTGCTTCAGGTTTCTTGAGGTAGGTAGCGAGTTGGCTTGCGGAGTACGAGAGATCCGGTCGGCAGGTGACGGCTGCGAAGAGCAGACATCCTAGTTTTCGTTGGTAGTCGCGTATGCCAGCGGGTTTGAGTAGAGCGGAGCTTTCCTTGTGATTTCCGGTGGTGTAGCGGTATGGCGTGGAGATGGCGGTCGGGGAGAGTCCGAAGCGTTTGGCGATGGTGTCGGCGTATTTCGCGGCGTTCAGATAGATCGCGCCTTCCTCTTCCTGGATGTTGAGGCCGAGGTATTGCGTGACGGTTGATGACACTGTGAGAGTGAGGTCCTGCTGCAGCTCCCCTTCAAACCAAGTAGTGACGCTGTCAGTCGAGTAGATGTAAAGCAGATCGTCCACGTAGACGATGAGCAGAATGTAGTCGTCACCTTTCGTGAGCCGGTACATGCCCTGGTCGTGCGGAAGTTGGCGGAATCCGATGCGGATGAGTCTAGCGTGTAGGTACTGTTGCCACAGTCTCGGGGCCTATTTAATACCGTACAGGGACTTCAGTAGCTGACAGACTTGGTTGGGCTCTCGTTGGAGCCCTGTGGAAGTTCGACGAAGATTTCAGCGTCAACAGGTGCGTAGAGAAATGCATTGGCGACGTCAATTTGCCGCAGCTTCTTCTTCTTCATGGCGGCGATCGCGAGGAGAATTCGAAGCGAAGTGTGTCGGCTGACCGGGGCGAACGTCTCGGTGAAATCACGTCCGTGCTCTTGGTCGAAACCGCGCACGACCCAACGCGCCTTAAACTTGTCGATGGTGCCGTCTGCCTTTGTCTTCACACGGAAAACCCATTTTCCGGTAAGTACCGTTTTGTTGCGTGCCACACCGATGGGAGCGACTTTCCAGGTGTTCCGTTCTTCCAGCGCTTTCAGTTCCTTGTCCATGGCTTCGTGCCATTTTTCCTTATGCTCCCCCCCCAGAGCCTGCTGAACTGTGGCAGGCTCCTTAGGAATCGCTGTGCTGTGGACCGCGGTGACGAGGCCGAGTATTTGGAGGCCACTCTGGGTGTAGCGGGGAAGTGTCGTGTCCTCGGGATAAGCTGCTTCGTCTCCTGCTTCTAGGTCAGGTATGAAATTGGGCCCTATGCGTTCTGCTTCGTTGGTGTTGACTCTTGCAGGTGTAACGTAACCGTTGTCGGCGAAGTGGTAATATACTTCGGCGTCGACACTTTCGCGAGGATTTTCGTCATCCATTGGGACGTCGACAGAGCTGTAAGGGAGAGGTCCGGCTTCCTCCGAGGCTTCGTCCACGTTCTGTTCGTCCCAGTCAGCTTCGTTTGCTGCCGAAGCGAAGGCTCGGTCACCATGAAAACCACCTGTGGGGTCCCGGTCTTCTTCTAGGTTGGCAAGGTACGTCGGAAGTGTGAGTCGCTCGTAGAAAATGACATCACATGCTGCTACTGTTTCCTTTGAGTGGACGTAAAAAAACTTCCACGCGTTGTAATTCTTTTCGATGCCCAGGTGTAGTCCCCACTGTGCGCGTTGGGAGAATCGGACAGCTCGTGCAGCTAGGGGTCGGTACTGTACCATGCAGCCGAAAACTCTTAACATTTTTGTGCTGCCCTGTTTTCCTGTCCACAGCAAGTGCGGTGATGCGTTGTTCGGGAGCGATGATGACGAGAGCAAGTTGTGCAGCATGACAGCGTGGTCCATTGCTTCGGGCCATTGGTGGTTGGGAAGCCGCATGCCACGTAGCAGCTTGCGCATGGTGTTCTGGAGAGTCCTGTTCATTCTTTCTGCTACACCTTGCTGTTGATGGGCGTAGGGAAGGGAGATGAGCCGCTTGATTCCCCTCTCTGCCAAGTACTGCTTGAACCTCTGTGAGGTGTATTCTCCTCCTCCGTCTGACTGGAAGCTCTTTAGTTTCACGCCTGATTCTCGTTCTGCTACTGGGAGCCAGGCGACGAAAGCCTCGAAAGCCATATCTTTGCTCGGAAGATTGAGGTGCCAAACGTAGCGTGTGGCTGGCATCGATGAATGTGATGGTGTAGCTGTATGCTCCTTCTCCAGGTTCGCGATTGTACAGGATGTCGCTGTACACTTTCTCGAGTGGTGCGTAAGCTGGTGCGCTCGGGTTGTGGTGAGAAACAAACGGCCGATGTGGTAAGTCGGCTTCGGGGCAGGTAAAGCACGTTCCGCGAGCTCGTCGAAGTTCGCTTCCGTCGGTTAGAAGTAATGAGTCTTTGTCGAGCACCCCTGCTCTAATTGTGTTATTTAACACCGTGTGGCTTGGATGTCCCATTCATGCGTGCCAGATATCTTCGTCGGCTCGATGTCCGGGTGAGCGACGGTACAAGTCGGAGTTGGAGTAGAAGCTTGCGGTGAGGTTTGCGCTTCGATGTACTTCTCGTGGTGTTAATTTCAGTTGCTGCGCAGAAGTCGGTGGAGTGTCGTCGTCGATTGGGGCTGGTGCAGTTGAAGGACCCGCGATTGGTGCCGATGTTGTCTCTGCTGCTGCCGATGTTGTCTCTGCTGCTGCCGATGTTGTCTCTACTGCTGCCGATGTTGTCTCTGCTGCTGCCGATGTTGTCTCTGCTGCTGGCGATGTTGTCTCTGCTGCTGCCGATGTTGTCTCTGTTTCTGCTGATGTTGTCTCTGCTGCTGCCGATTGAATTGTTGCTAATGCTCTTGTTCGTTCTGCCTCAGGGATGGTGTGCGAATACCAGAAACCTTCGGGGCTGAAGTCAGGATCGAGATCCGATGGGTGCATCCAGGAGGTGAAGGTGACGATTCCGTCGCTGTCGGCGGTGCCTAGATCTGGAACGAAGTCGAGGACGAACACGTTGTTCTTCAGCTCGGCCTTGCCGATGTAGAGGCCTCATTTCCCGTGGTACAGCTTGAACTCCTGTGTTGTGCTGTCTGCTTTGAGGTGGATACCTTTCGCCATCAGCTGACTGACACTCAGTAAGTTGTAGCCGAGTCCCTCTGCAATTAAAACTTTTGACATTTGCAGTATGACGTTTGTCTTTCTGACTGAAGTTGCACTACGCCCTATCGTCGTGTGCGCAGGTCCTGATTGTTGGCGACGGTGATGACGACTTCGCGCTAAAGTTGGTGTTCGCGTTGAACGAAACGACCCGAGGAACACATATGCTGCCCGCAGCAACTGTCCAAGAACCAGGTGTCCTTCCCGGATGGTTCGCCTTGGGCGATAGCTGCGTATGTCGGGTTCGGTTGTAGTGACTCACGCCGTGTAGTACTTTCGTCGAGTTGTTCTTCTGGTGAGTAGTGCGACGGTGACTCGGTGATGCAGGAGTCGGTCAGTCTTGCCATGCAGCTGACGATGTTTCTTGTTCCTTGCGCAGGTTGTCCCGAAAATTGGACTCGAGAAAGTCCAACCACCGGATTTGTCGCGGGTTGAGTGTCGGTTGCGTGCGCATGTATAGTAGTGATTTGTGGTCGGTTCGAATTGTCACGTCGGCTCCCGTGAGGTAGCAGCGCCAGGTACGAAACGCGGGGACGATGGCCAGCATTTGTTTGTCGTGGACCGGGTAGTTGCGCTCGGGTGGCTGCATCTTGCGTGATTCGTAGGCGATGGGTTGCAGCCCGTTGCCGAAAAACTGTAGTAGGACGGCGCCGACGGCGAAATCGCTGGCGTCCGTGATGACTTCGAACGGTCGAGATGGGTCGGGGAGGCGGAGTACCGGGGGTGAACTCAAAATGTTTTTGAGTGCGTCGAAGGCGGACTGCTCCCTCTCCCCCCACCGAAAATGAGTGTCCTTGTGTAGCAGGTCGGTCAGCGGCTTGGTTATCCCTGCCATATTAGGTACAAAACGGCGAACGTAGTTAACAAATCCCAAAAAACTCTGTAATTCGGGGATATTAGTCGGCGGCTTCCACTTAACGATGGCGTCCACCTTACGCGGGTCGATTTTGATGCCTTCGCCGGAAAAGACGTGCCCCAATAACTCCAACTCCGGCTTCAGGAACTCGCACTTAGACCCCTTCGTAATTAGCCGATGCTCCTGTAGACGCCGGAACACCTCCTCCAAATCTCGTAAATGTTCTTCTTTCGTCTTGCTGTACACCATGATGTCGTCGAGGTACACGATGACCTTTTTGTCCAGCATGTTCCCGGAAAATCCCGTTCATCGTCAGCTGGAACGTCGAGGGCGCGTTTGTCAGTCCGAACGGCATCACTGTATATTCATAACTGACGTAGCGTGTGCGAAAAGCTGTCTTTGGGCAGTCATCGGTGAACACGCGAATTTGGTGGTAGCCTCCTCGTAGGTCGATCTTCGAAAAGTAGCGAGCTCCGCGAAGTTGATCCAGCAGATCGTCAGTTCGCGGGATCGGGTAACGCGATTTTATCGTGACCCGGTTCAGCGCCCGATAATCAATGCATATGCGTAGGCCCCCGTCCTTCTTCGGCTCGTGAACAGTATCGGCGATGCAAATGGTGACGTGCTTGGCCGTATGAACCCCTTGGCTAGCAGGTAATCCAGCTGGCTCTGCAACTCGTCGAGCTCTGGTTGGCTGAGCCGCCACTGTGTCCGCACAGTGGGTTGCGCGCCGGGTTCCAGCTGGATCCGATGGTCTTCTGGACGCTGAGGGGGGGCAGGCCATCCGGGAGGTCATCCGCGAAAATTTCGGGATACTTCCGAATAATGCTCGCCAACTCCTCAGGGACTGCCGCGCAGAGCGTGTCGATGTCCGCGATCTTTTCGGAAGCTGCCACCTCGTACAGGTGCACTGCGTAGGCCTGAGCTCCACTGTTGATCGCTTGCGGCATGTTGACGGCATTGACACGTGTCGTCACCGGCTCTGGTTCCGTCCATTTCGGGAGCGTCGTCAGCCCTGCATGTCCTCGCACGACGCATGCCCCTGTCGTCCAGTCGATCGTCGGATTGAAACACTGCAGCCAGTCTCGTCCCAGCAACACATCGCAGCCGTCCAAAGTTGTCGCCAACTTCTTCATGCCGAACCCGAAATTGTCGCCACACGCAATCCGATTTTTTCGCGCCTCATCTCGGATGGCCAGCGGTGTTCCATCCACCAACCTTGCATCGATTTCCGGCAGACACCTGTTCAGCTTCACCCCTACTTTTTTGGCCGTTGCCAGGTTGACGAGGCTGTGACTCGCCCCACCGTCAACGAATATTTTTATTTTATAACTGTTAACCCTCCCTACCACCAGCACAGGGTAGTCCACGTGTTCACCCACGTTATTCGTCCGGTTCTGGTTGATAGCTCTGATCGGTACCACGAACCGGTGTGGATGGTGATTGTCGAGCGACAGGGTCTCGTTAGGAGGGCGCCCGTCTGCTACTGACTCGTCTCTTTTCCCGACCCTTCTCCGTCGTTCTTCTTCCCCTGCTTAAGCCTCGGTCAGTCTTTTTTCAGGTGCCCAGCTGGTTGCATATGAAGCACGGGCCGAGGGCTCGGCTTGGCGCATCCACGCCGTTGATCGTGGGCTACTGAGTCGGTCCGCGAAATCGAGGGTCCTCCCGAGAGCTCGATCTCGCCCACTGTATCAGTGCATCCGTTGACCTGGCTTCTCGGACGGCGTCGTTAAAGCTGCGTGGCCGCGTTCATCGGACCTCGTACTGTATCTCATATTTCAGGCCCGCCACGTAGCGATCCAACCACTCCGCGTCGCTCATGTCGTCCACTTGATCCGCCAAGTTGCAGAATGTGCTGGTATATTTCTGGACCGAAGTCAGCTGCTTCCAGGCACGCAGCTTCATGCGAGCAGAGTCCGAGGCGGATATGTGCTCGAACCTGGTTCGCAGGGCGGCGCCCCACTCTCTCCATGTGCGTATCGTGGCCATCCCAAAAATCGAAGCTGCTCGTTGCGTGACAGGTGTCGAAGCCCCGTCGTTCGCACGTGCTATTTCTGCCGAAGTCCCTTCGTCTTGCAACGTTCGTCGCCATCACTCCAGCGCAGGTCCTCTCAACAGTGAAACTGCGAAGTTAATGCGGGGTGGCATCGTCATTAATCATAGCAGCATTAAAAAACACCTCCACTCCGAACAACCATGCAGAAACAGTGACGAACTTGTCACTTGGGTTAAACAGGGGCGGGTTTGTCGGCTTGATTTTGATAGTTGTTGAAGCCATTAATGCCGCGTGAACTATTGGCACTGCTGCTGTCGTCGCCGGAGCTGTCGCTGCTGCACGTGTCGGTGCTGCATGCGACTGTTGCGGTGACTGTTGCTGCTGTGCCTGCCTCGCATCGTCCGCATCCATGGAGCCTTCCAACTCGCTCCAGACCCGCTCGTCTGGCGTGGAGCTGCTACTTGCATCCTCAACGACAGGCGACTCCTGGCGCGCTTCGCCACGCGCCTGGTGTAGTTCGGCGTTTTCCTTCCGTAGATGCTCCATCTCTGCACTCATGCCCTGCAAGTTGGCCTGCATCGCACGGAACTGTTGCATGAACTCGTTAAACTCGGCCTGATCCATGTGCCTCAGGCTTCGTCGAACGGGCAGGGGGTGGCTAGCGATTTTTCTGACTTCGGTGAAGGCGTAAATGCTATCGTAGTCGAAGTGAAATAATCGTATCTATTTCACGGGCCGACCGCTTTACAGCCCGCCAAGTCTATCGCCCCCCTTATACAAACTACCTCGGAAACGCGAGGGTAACCTAGGAAAGTAGGCTTTGATTGTCACAATAGTAGGCATAAGCAGGAGCCATAGCTAGGGTTTACCTAGCTAGGCAAGAGAGAAATGAGCAAAGGAGGGTTTGACTAGCAACAGTTGGGATACAAATAGGAAACCCTAAGGGGCCGTACTCACTACAGAGTACCCCACTGCAGGCTAGACAAGCATTATAATCTGACACACCCCCATAGTCAAAATGGGGTATAATCAGCAGAGCAAATAGTCATAGAGCAGGTTCACATGCACAAGTAAAGCTAGAGGCAGTCGCAGAGGGCAAGTGAGGAGGAGGAGTGACTGTGAGAGGAGAGGAGATGGGAGGCGACGGTGGAAGCTGCAGACACACAGGAGCGGCTGGCTCAGTGGCTACCGAAGCAATGGCCCGGACTACAGGAGTAACTGGCTCCGCGGAGATTGTAGCCTCCTGACAGGAGCAACTGACCCACAGGCGACTGGCGACTACCGGAGATTGTAGCCTCCGGACTATTGGCACTGCTGGCGACACGACTGCTGCCTCCGCCCAACTTCCCCCAACTGTCCCACCCCCTTTCACACACCCCTTGCTGCACCCCTAGCTCCACTCCCACGTCACCCCCCTTAAACCCTAAACCCTCGGCTCCCACACACCCACCCCCCTCAGCGGCAGCTGCAGCAGTGGGAGACGGAGGAGGAGGAGGAGCTGCAGGTTACCCACACCGGTCACCCCCATGCTCGCCACCCCACACCCCCACCACCGCGGAATGCACGGCGGAATGGGAGCAATGGGCAGCACGGGGGGGGGGGGGGGGGGGACGGGACGGGCTGCAGGGACAGGTCGCGGGCTGCTGCAGGGGCAGCTCGCGCGGATCCTGGGGCGGCTGCTGCAGGCACGGGCTGCTCCAGGGGCGGCTGCTGCAGGTGCGGGCTGCTCCAGGGGCGGCTGCTGCAGGTGCGGGCTGCTCCAGGGGCGGCCGCTGCAGGTGAAAGGGAAGAAGGGAGGGGAGGCGCGCGGCCCCCAGGGCACCTCGACGGGCGACGGGAAGGGAGCCGCGCGGCCCCCCAAGGCCGCCGCGACGGGCGACAGGAAGGGCGCCGCGCGGGCCCCCAGGGCCGCCGCGACGGGCGCCGCGACGGGCCCCCCGGGGGTCGCCACGACGGGCGACGGGAGGGGCGCCGCGCGGGCCCCCAGGGCCGCCGCGACGGGCGACGGGAAGGGCGCCGCGCGGGCCCCCCGGAACGCCTCGACGGGCGACGGGACGGGCGCCGCGACGGGCCCCCCCCGGGGTCGCCACGACGGGCGACGAGGGGGGGGGGGGGGGATAGCGCACATGCCCCCGAGGGGCGCCACGACGGGCGCCACGGTGGGATAAACCGCCACGCGCCCCGAACGCGCGGCGGGCAGAAATTAGGGTTTCTGCGCCGCGCACCACGGGGCGCGCGGCGGACAGTACGGCAGCGGAAGCAGGTGGTGGGCCCATACAGGAAGGCGGCAGTGACACGCCGCCCTCTGATACCATGTCACAATAGTAGGCATAAGCAGGAGCCATAGCTAGGGTTTACCTAGCTAGGCAAGAGAGAAATGAGCAAAGGAGGGTTTGACTAGCAACAGTTGGGATACAAATAGGAAACCCTAAGGGGCCGTACTCACTACAGAGTACCCCATGAGAAACTGAACGAGAATGAATTGACTAAGGGAAAGTTGGGTACAAATACAAACCCTAGAAAACTGTACCCCATATGTGCTACCCCACTATAGCCTACAGTAGCTATGTCATATAAATCTGACACCCCACTGCAGGCTAGACAAGCATTATAATCTGACACTGATATCAAGTGTTATGAGTTGTGAAAAGAAGAGTGCGCAGAATTCAATAACGCGGAAGTGATTACAATGTCTGAAGGAACAACGAGGCCTAGAACTAATATAGCAATGCTAGCTAGGCCGAGGTCGCAGGGTCGCGAGATGGTTGGGTGCAGGTTCGGGGTTGGGAAACTCGAAGGCGACGCGGTGATGGTTCGGAAGGCGAGGTCGGCGGACCGAGCCTGGGTTTCCGAAAACCGGGGTTGTACGCGTATAGTGTGACCCAGTAAGGAATCCGAGAAATTTCCTTACAAAATGTTTCTACGGTTGCAAAACGAGGTGCTGAGGGTGATTGTTAGGTGTGAACTAGACTTACTTACATCCTTATACAGGAGTTGCTTTTATGGAGTTGTAAGGAATATTTTTGCATTCTTTGCCGCGCATGTCAACATCGCCTACACGACCAACCGTTATGTTGTATTAAGTAAAGAATTACTCTAGCATTTCTGAAGGTGCAGCAGTATCGCACCAACCACTACCGAAGCAACACTAGTAGCACTACCGTATCACCCCGGATAGTAGTGCATATGCGCTTATAATACAATCAGTTTTTTTTAAGGGGGGCGCTTGTAATTGAGTATCGGCCATAAGCGCCGGCGCTTATATAATGAGAAATACAGAAATACAACTTAAACGCACCAAATTGTACATTTCAGTCTCGTATGTTCAATCGAATCAAACTTTTACAGCGTCCTGAATCAGAATCGCGCGAGGGCGATTCTGTGACGGTGCACAGAGCTTTGGCGCATCACTTTGCTCGTGTGCCAGCTTTCCTGACTGGACTCGCAACCAGTGAGGCCCTCGAAAGTCAAACAAAGTGAAAATGGGTGTTGAATTGCTGGAAAAATTGCAATTCGTCACAGTTTTAATCCGTGTTGGATCCCACACTCATCGAGCAGCTGATTACCCACATTGACGCCATGGAGAGCCATCACGAGCCGATGAGCATTGACGGCTCCAGCTACTCCCGCAGTCCTCCCGATCCGCAAGGCCCTCACTCCAAGCAATCATTCACCTTTGACAACCGTGGAGCACAAGGCCATGCGCAAGCACAGCAAGCACATTATGAAGCAATAACGTCAATACAGAGCAAGTTCTTATCAACCTCCAAGCTCAGAACGTCTGCGCTTTTCGACGGGAATGGCTTCTATCCCTGGAGCTTCGTATTCGAGCTCCAAGCGCGCAGATTTGGATGTACTACGACGGATCCTTACCATTCCCGATCAACAGCTCACCTTAGGAGAAGACTCAATACTACAACGAGTCGTTCCTCGCCTTCACCGTCTTGATCCGAAACCTGACACCCGCGGAGCAGCTCAGCATTCGCTCGTTCAAAACCGTTAGGCGCCCGTGCAACAATCTTGGGAGCACCTGCGCACATGGCAACTGACGCAATGACACACAGATGCCTAATAAATCAGTTGAACAACGTCAGGATTTTCCCTGGAGAGAAAGCATGAGCATATATAAACCGCTACATAAAATCTGAGGGACCAGTTTAAGAAAAGCGGTGAAAACTTCCCTGACGACATGTTTGTCACTGTCATCTTTGCTGGATTGAGGTGGGATTGGCGCCACTGCAAGTCACTTCTCCACACTCAAGGCACACTGAGGAAAATGTCACTTTGCACCTCGCTCCTCGCCAAACAACAAAAAACCGACCTATACAACGAAGGGGAAACAAGAAGGAGAAAATTGCGTTATACGCAACCGGTGCAGAAGGACCACCAGGCGAGAAAAGGCTCTTCTGTAAATACTGCAAGAAGATCGGGCATACTATCAAGGAATGCTGGAAGCTGAACGGCAACAGCAACGATGGACAACGACAAGGATCGTCTTACCAACATATCGCCAGACCACCAGCACCTCGCAAGCTCCAACACGAATCCTTGCGAACGACAAATGGAAAAACAAGGTGTTAATGTGCATGGTGCAACACGGACCACCTCGAATCAATCGCGAGTACCGCTTCTTTCGTAGCTGGGAAGACATGTTCGCAAACCTACCTAAAGAGAAGCTAGAAGGATCAGTCAAGGAAGAACCGGAGAACGACCCGCATACGACGAGCTAACGGTCGGACGCATTCCGTATGATTGGGAGGCACTACCGTGGATCCAAGAGTCGCCACCTGCACTCATTGCAACGAAGGCTGGAGTTATGAAGAGGACCACGACATGGAGCATCATCTCACTCCGCGAATTGCATGCATCGCAAGGGACACGAAGGATTTTGATATATGGTACCTGGACAGTTGTTGCGGACAGCACATGGTCTCATCCAGCCGCTACATCCTCAACAATGAACCACTCTTCAACGAAATCGAGATCGCCGACGCCAAAAATTAGTTGAATTACGCGGAAAGTCGCGGACAGATTAAACTGGAATCAAAGGACACGAACTCCTGCATCCACATCAGCGAAGTCTTTGTCGTACCGGAACTGCAATTCAATCTTATGTCGGTTGCCCAGTTGATGAAGTGTGGCGTGCACCTGCGCACATTCGAAGAAGAATTTCACTTAATACGTGACAATACCTTGATCGGCAAGGGAAGAAACGAGAACGGAGTTTTTGTTCTTAACTGGCGACGTTGGCCATATCATAGTCTTCAATCTACCAAGACATCCATCACCACCTGCTTAGAGTCATATGGAAGAAACAGACTATCAACATCCAGGATCGGACAAAACCTTCCATGCTCTCGCAGTGCTTGTTGCATCAACCACGAACCCTAGGCACAGGACCACAAGTAGTGGAAGCATTAGAGGAAATCAGCTCAGCAGGAGAAAGTTCAACTGGAGGACAGGGACAAGCAAACTGGCCCAGAGTCGAGCAACCTACCGGCTGGAATGTCGCTGAAGGATGGGACACAGTAGACGTCAACTGGCCATTGCGCGACCTAAAGAAGCCTCTGAAGTCAAAACGGGATGGGCGAGCCTCGCACCTGCAGAAGAAGAAGAGCCGGAGGTCACTGAAGAGGCACCTCAGGAAGCAATAGAAGAGTCACTGACCGAGTTCGAACCTCACCTTATTCCATCGCAATGGACGGAAGAAGTTATCTCCGTCTCGAGACAAGGGGAGTAGTGATCGGTGATACCGCCTTCGAAGAAGAAGAAATCACTCAGCCCGAAGTTCGCCGATCGAGAACGAAGTCCCCGGAAAAAATGCTGGAGCTTCGCATAACAATTGACACCGCCACCATTGGCGATTCCAGTCGAGAATATTACGAGATCAGAATCGAAGCCGTCCGCGCAGCAGCAGTCCAAGTTATCGTGCCGGAAGAACCTGCAGATAGGGTGGAGAAAGAGACAACACAACAGATATCAGCACGGGAGAACGAGTTGTACGCACACACACGAGGGTATCGGGCTGATGCCGACATCTGGCACAAGAGGTTTGGACATCCCACGGTGGGAGTCCTTAACAACTACATCAAGGCCAAGGTGTTCGTGGAAGATGCACTACTGCTGCCTGATGGAGAACTGCTACTGCCACGAAAGGACCTACCCAACTGCACAGTCTGTCCAGAAGCCGCGCTGCGTCACACTCCCTTCACTGTGAAGATCCCTGAAGCAGAACGTTACGAGCCACTTGACAAGGTCTACAACGATTTTCTGGTGCTAACAGCAAAGGGATCAAAAGGGAAACAATACACAATTGCCTTCATCGACGCCGGCACGCGCTTCGTTTGGGCCGCAAACGTCTCTAATCGCCACGTTGCGTACGACTGCTTCTATCTGTCGCTAAGGATGGTGGAGAAACAAAGCAAGGGGAAGATGCTGAAGGCATTTCATACGGATGGGGCCCTAGAGTACCAGACAGAGGAGTTCAAAACCCTCTGTGTGGAGGAAGGGATCCTGCAGATGATCTCCCTTCTCTACACTCACAAACAACAGGGCTTGGCGGAATGGACCAACAGGAGCCTCGCGACAAAAGTGCAAGCCCTCATGAAGCAATCTTCCGTGCCGACCATCTACTGGCCATATGCTATGGCACATGCTGTGCGCCCGCACAACATTCTTTCTTCGAAAGCGCTGCCCAACAACAACTCACCTATGAAGGAGTGCACTGGCAAGAATCCGGATACGCGCATGCTTCAAGTCTTCAGCAACGTGGTACAATACCACCCCCACAACCGGAAATTTTGAAGATCAAGCACACTGAGGCATTTACTTTGGCATCAAACTAGAGTACCACGCTTGGACCATCCTCGACTTCACCACCCACCAAGTGGCGCGTTCACGTGACTGCATCTTCTACGAAAGACTGACGCTGCAACCGTGCCGCAAGCACCGCACTTAACACACCAAACAACATTTTCCACGAGGAGCATACGTACGTAAGTGATCAGGACGAGGTTGATGTGGCAGAAGAACATCTAGAGGAACCAGCCACAGAACGAACACACTTCAAACCCGTTATGAAGCAGTTCGGCACAGCGACCTTCTTCCCAATATATCCTGATCAACGCGAGGTAGTACAAGCACAACACAATTACACGAATGCAAAAATGCATTCACCTATGTAAGAAGACCCCAACCGCGGTAACCAGTAACTCGTCAAACCTACCACATTTCGCCGAGCTCTGCAAGGACCTGATGTAGAGAAGTGGAGAGCAGCCATGGCCGCCGAAGTCGCTGCACTCCTGAGGCATGAAACCTGGAAGCTGGTACCACGACGACACGCAAAAGGGAGAAAGATAATTGGCGGAAAATGGGTGTTTTGAATCAAGACCCTCGCCAACGGCGCCATTGACAAACACAAGGCACGCTGGGTAGTCCGCAGATTTGAGAAAGCTCAATTCGTCGACTATGACAAGGCATTCGCACCTGTCGGGCGACTCACATCCGTGCAAATCCTCATATGCGTTGCAGCCGTGAAGTAGCGCCCACTCCGCCATATCAACATTTCAATCGCCTTTCTCTGCGTAATCGTCGACGCCATCATGTACGTCGAGAAGCCGCAAGCTTTCAAAGAAGACGGTTACGCGATCTGCCTCCTGCAAAAATCCCTCGATGGGATCAAGTAGGCATTACGCCTGTGGCAGCAATGCCTCTACGGCGTTCTCATCAAGCTCGAGTTCCAGCAGCTGCCCCACGACCAGGGGATGTACCGGCTCGAGTCCCGCGGTAGCTTCATCCTGCTCGTCACCTATGTCGACGACCTGCTCTTTACCGGAGACAGCGAGGAGCTTCTTGAATGGTTTGAACGCAAGATCAAGGAGAATCTGGAAGGGACCGTGAGTCACAACGTCACTCAATTTCTCGGCCTCAACGTGACACAGTCAGCCGACAGGATTACCTGTCCACCGCGAAGTACGCTGAAACACTTGCTAAGAAGTTCGGCATCACTCCGGTTAACCTCACCATCCCCTTCCGCGTTTCTCCTCCTAACCACGAAACCGGCATAACTCTACTGTCTTCCTCCGATCACCGCCTCTACTAGCAACAACTCGGATGCCTGCTTCTTGCCGCTGTCACGTGCCGACCGAACTTATCGTACGCCGCTAGCCAGCTCGCCCAGTACCTGCGCCGACCTGAAGGGGAGAACATGGCGGACCTACGACGCGCTATACAATATTTCGTCGCTATTCCTAACGTCGGCCTGACCTACAAGGCGAATTTGACGGCTAATCTCCAACTCACTGGCTACGGGGACGCTGAACACGTAGGGGATGCAGATAACAGGAGGTCCCGCACGGGATTTATCTTCAAACTGGAACCTACAGGAACCATCTCTAGCTGGAACTCATCGCCCCCTAGTCAACCAAAGCCGAGTTTATCGCAACAAGTGCAGTAGTTCGCGAAGGCCTCTACCTCACGGAGCTCCTGCAAGAAACGAAAACGGCGATGAACAAGTCATTCAAGTTACTACGCGACAACCAGAGCGCGATCAAGATCATGAACAAACCTGGCTTCGTCAACTGCATGAAACACATCGCCCTCCATTACTTTTTTCGTCAAGGACGCATCGATAAAGGGAAGGTTCAGCTCACCTACAACCCAAATGACAAAATGGCCGCTGACTTTTTGACGAAGAAGCTGCCATTTCAGAAGTTCCAGTATTGCGCGAACCTGTGTGGGTCGTCGAGAGAAGCCACGTGGTACACATTCAAGAATGAATGGGAGTGTTGGAGTAAGTAGGGAATTACTCAAGCATTCCCGAAGGTGCAACAGTATCGTACCAGCCACAAGCGAAGCAACACCAGCAGCAGTATCGCGTTAGCCCATATAGGGCATGCAGGTCAAAAGTTGCCAAGTCAACTGTCGCGACTGTTGACCATCCTGGACCGAGCGGTTACCTGCGAAAAATGCAACAGACGTAACTGTCTGTACAGTTACATGCAGCAATCCGACAACAGGAGAAGAGCAACAGTCATGATTATTGTAGCAATGCCTGTAAAACATATATAATAAGGGAATATACCCCTTAGAGTACATGGCTAGCTAGATCTATTTACGAATGTAATTTAATCAATTTTGTCATTTACATTTACTATATACAAGGTTCCAATTACGACCAAGACTTCCGCTACACTACTCTTAAGCTAACATGTCCTATCCAAGATCCTTATCACTGCGGAGAGACACTCTACAACGGTGGGAGCTAGACTATGGGGGAGGGCACGGTTGTATGGGTGATCGTAGCTGCTAGCTTAGGTTCTCTCTACGCACACATTCACGGGGAGAATGGGCAAGAGTTTCACTAGCAAAGATTGCATTACAGAATAACCGAATAAGCAATGGCAAGAATGACCACATCAGGGCCTAGGAACCTAGCAGGCTGTCAAACATTATATATGTTGTGTTAGTTTAGGCTACAGTGGGTTAGCCTATAGGGGGTACACAATTCTAGGGTTAGGTACTTGTACTCTTTTCATTGCTAGTTCATTCATTCCTGTTCAGTGATTCCAACATGGTATAGAGCAGGTCCTTCCTAGGACCGAAATTTTCTAAGGGCCCACCACTACGTAACTACCTACCTACCTACCTACCCGTGCCCTAGGGCGCCTCGGCGTGTCACGCCCCTAGAGGCCCCTCTTGACGGCCCCGCGCTAGCCCCGTTCAGGCCCCGTCGGCCCCTTTAAGGCCCCGTTCCGGCCCCGCGCTAGCCCCGTTTAGGCCCCGTCGGCCCCGTTTCAGGCCCCGTCGGCCCCGCGCTAGCCCCTCTCAGGCCCCGTCGGCCCGCGCTAGCCCCGTTTCAGGCCCCGTCGGCCCCTTTTCAGGCCCCGTCGGCCCCGCGCTAGCCCCTCTCAGGCCCCGTCGGCCCGCGCTAGCCCCGTTTCAGGCCCCGTAGGCCCCGCGCTAGCCCCTCTCAGGCCCCGTCGGCCCCGCGCTAGCCCCATTCAGGCCCCGATCAGGCCCGCGCTAGCCCCGTTTCAGGCCCCTTCGGCCCCGTTTCAGGCCCCGTCGGCCCCGCGCTAGCCCCGTTCAGGCCCCGTCGGCCCCTTGCTAGCCCCGTCAAGGCCCCGTTTGGCCCCGCGCTACCCCCGCTCAGGCCCCGATCGGCCCCGCGCTCGCCCCTCTAGGGCCCCAACCGGCCCCGTGCCGACCTCGCCGACCCGTGCCCACCACCCAGAGGCCCCGGGCGGCCCGTTCCCGCCGCAGCACACGAGGGAGAGCGGGCGGCCCGTCCCCGCCGTGACCCGAGCCGAGCCGCGCGCCCCGAGCCGAGCCGCGCCACCCAGCCGAGCCGCGACCCGACCTGAACCGAGCCGCGCCGCCCTGCCCTACCTGGTTCGTCCTACCTGCTTCTCCTACTGCTACTGCTGCTATTTCTACTGTTCCTATGGCTAGCCCACAGGTTCTCGTGTTCGATGCTGAGGGCCGCCCTGTGAAGTTTGACACCTGGCTCGATGACCTGCACCTCTACCTACAGCTCACAGCCAAGGATGACATCTCACTGTACGATCAAGCCCTAGGCCTTGTCACTGCCCCTGCTGCTACTGCTGACAGCACTGCTCGCTCACAGTGGCAGACTCGTGATGCCCACGCTCGCTTCGCCATTCGCAACTCCCTGCCGATAGACGAACGCGAGCACTTTGGTCAGCACAAGACTGCACAGGCACTGTACACAGCTGTAGTTGCTCGCTACTCCTCACCTGCCTCTGCCGCACTAGGCCGTCTCTCCCTCCCCTACCTGTTTCCCGACCTGGCCTCCTTTCACACAGTCGCTGACCTCATCACGCACCTCCGTACTAGTGAGGCCCGCTTCCGTGCCGCCATGCCTGCTGAGTTCCTTGCCACGCACCCCCCTCCACTCTGGCTCACTCTCTATCACCTAGTCACCCGCCTCCCTGACACACTGCGTGCTGTCAGGGACCACTTCCTAGCTCGTTGCCCCACTGAGCTCACCATTGCCCTCCTCGAGAAGGAACTACTTGCAGCTGAGGCTAGCATAGTCGCTGTAGGTGCCTCTCGTGGCGACCCCCGTACCCCGTTCTTTGAGGGGTGTTCTCCTTCCCCCCTTCTTCCCTCTGTCGCCTCTGCTGCTGCTGTCGACCTTCTTGGTCCTGAGAAGGTCGGCGCTGCGTCTGCCTCGAGCGGACGCCGCAGCGGCAAGGGCAAAGGGGGCAAGGGTGGTGGCGGTGACGGCGGGGGAGGCGGCGGTGGGGGCGGTGGAGGCAGTGGGGGTGGTGGCTCGGCTGGAGGGGCGAGTGGTAGCGGTGGGGGTGGTGGCGGCAGCGGCGGGGGAGGTGGCAGGAGTGGAGGCGACGGTTTGGGTGGCGGTGGACGAGGCGGCGGCAGGGGTTGGGGTGGTCGAGGAGGGTGGCAGCGGTGGTGGTGGCCGTGGAGGCACTGGCGGTGGCCAGGGCCAGCAGCACACTCTCTCGCCCCAGGAAGTCCGTGAGTGGTACTCTCAGCACGGGGGTGGGGGTGGTCTTAGCTGCACGTACGTCATTCGCACTGGTGACCGCACTGGTCAGCAGTGTGGACGACCGCACGCCACACAGCGCTGCTTCTCTCGTCTCGACGACGCTTGGCGTGTTCAGTTCCCTCAGGCCACTGAGCTGCCCCGCTGGCTT
Organism: Closterium sp. Naga37s-1; assembly: GCA_947471745.1. Classification (NCBI taxonomy): domain Eukaryota; kingdom Viridiplantae; phylum Streptophyta; class Zygnematophyceae; order Desmidiales; family Closteriaceae; genus Closterium; species Closterium sp. Naga37s-1. The sequence continues at coordinate 27,512 of CANJKZ010000305.1, read as the reverse complement.
GATCTCCTGAAGAAGGGGATTGATATCTATGCTCTAGACTTTGATGCTATTCTATCTGCCATGTATGTGATGTCTACTAGTGGAGAGGGTGCTGAGTACTTGTGTGTGCCGCCCGACCCGGGCATTAGGGCCAGTGCGTCTGCCGCTCCAGGTACTCACGTGTCGGCTACCCCAGGTGCTGGTGAGGCTGCTGCTCTAGGTGCTCGTGTGTCTCCCCCCCTTGGTACTGCGTCGACTGCCGCACTGCACACCTTCACACTGGACTCAGGTGCTTCTCGCTGCTTCTTTCGTGACCGCACTGCCCTTGAGCCGCTTGCTCGGCCAGTTGCTGTCTCCCTTGCTGACCCCTCTGGGGGTCCGGTCATTGCGACCTCTTCCACTGTCCTTCCCTGCCCTGCGGTCCCGTCGGGCACACTGTCAGGTCTCCACCTCCCCTCGTTCTCTACGAACTTGGTGGCAGGCTGTGCACTCCAGGACGGGGGTGTTCACCAGTTCACCCCTGCCTACGAGCGCGTGACACACTGCACGTGTGCTCGTACGGGCCGTCACTTGGCTACCTTCACTTGGCAGCCGGGGTCGGACCTGTACACACTGACTACTGAGTCCCCTCAGGTTGCTGCGACTGCGTCCGCGTCCGCGTCAGGCCAGCTGTCCGCCCCCTGCTCGTGTCGCTCTTTGGCACACGAGACTGTCCTCTGGCACCACCGCCTTGGCCACCCGTCTGTGCAGCGCCTTCGTGCCATGCACTCCAGGTACCTTGTCTCTGGCCTGCCCAGGGTCCTTCCTCCCCTCCCACCCTCGCCTGCTCCTACCTGTCTCCCCTGTGTCGAGGGACGGCAGCGCGCCGCTCCTCACTCCTCCTCGTTCCCCCCGACGACTGCTCCCTTGCAGACACTCCACATGGACGTGTGGGGCCCAGCCCGCGTCCGTGGTCAGGGTCAGGAGAGGTACTTCCTGATAGTTGTTGACGACTACTCGCGCTACACCTCGGTCTTCCCCTTGCGCACCAAGGGTGAGGTCCCTGATGTCTTGATCCCTTGGATCCGCCGAGCCCGTCTCCAGCTCAGCGAGCGTTTTCACTCGGACTTTCCTGTCCTGCGCTTGCACTCTGACAGAGGTGGTGAGTTCTCCTCCGACCTCTTGGCAGCCTACTGTGCTGAGCACGGCATTGAGCAGTCGTTCACGCTTCCGGCTTCTCCACAGCAGAATGGGGTTGCGGAGCGCCGCATTGGCCTGGTCATGGAGGTCGCCCGTACCTCCTTGATCCATGCGGCTGCCCCCCACTTTCTGTGGCCGTTTGCGGTCCGGTACGCTGCGCATCAGCTCAACCTCTGGCCCCGTGTCTCCTTGCCGGAGACCTCGCCCACGCTACTGTGGACGGGGGAGGTTGGCGATGCGTCGCGTTTCCGGGTCTGGGGGTCTCGAGCTTTTGTCCGCGATTCGTCTGCGGACAAGCTCTCCTCCCGTGCTGTTCCCTGCGTCTTCCTCGGCTTTGTCCCGGACGCGTCTGGTTGGCAGTTTTACCACGCCACCTCGCGCCGAGTCTTGCCCTCCCAGGACGTCACTTTTGACGAGTCCGTCCCCTACTACCGCCTCTTCCCCTACCGCACTGCCCCGCTCCCCCCCCCTCCTCTCTTCCTCTCGCCAGGTGCTGCTGTTGCAGACCCCCTCCCCCCTCAGGGTGCCGCTCCCTCAGGTGTGTCTCAGGTAGACCCGGTTGAGCCTGTTGAGGTAGCTGTCGACTCTCGTCCTACTGGGGGTGCTGAGCCTGGGGGTGCTGAGCCTGGGGGTGTGGAGCCTGGGGGTGTGGAGCCTGGGGGTGTGGAGCCTGGGGGTGTGGAGCTTGAGGGTGCTGAGCTTGGGGGTGTGGAGCCTCGTGGTACTGAGCTGCGAAGTCCGGAGTCTGGGGGTTCTGCGTCTGGAGGTACGAGGTCTGGGAGTCCTGCACCTGGAGGAGCCCTCTCCTCGGAGCAGCTACGTGCGTGGTACTTAGAGTACTGCAGCCTCCGGAGAGGTACCGCTCGAGCCGGACGTACTACTGGGACTGGTGCTAGTACTTCTTCTCCCGTTCGGGAGCTCCCCTCCCGCGAGCGGATCCGTGAGTGGTACGAGCGGCGCTGCACTCTTCGAAGTGGCGTGCCTCGTGTTACGGACCCCGCTGCTGTTGGAGCTGCTGCTGGTGCTGAGGACCCGGGCGTTGGAGCTGCTGCTGGTGCTGAGGACCCGGGCGTTGGAGCTGCTGCTGGTGCTGAGGACCCGGGCGTTGGAGCCGCTGCTGGTGCTAAGGACCCGGGCGTTGGAGCTGCTGCTGGTGCTGAGGACCCAGGCGTTGGAGCTGCCGCTGGTGCTGCGGACCCGGGCGTTGGAGCTACTACTGGTGCTGAGGACCCGGGCGTTGGAGCTACCGCTGGTGCTGAGGACGTGGGCGCTGGAGCTGCTGCTGGTGCTGCGGACCCTGGTGCGGGTGTCCCTGCTGGCTCTGGTGTCGCTGCTCGGTCTCAGCCGTACTTTGTTCCGCTCCTTCAGCAGGTTCTTGGTCAGCTTCCTCCTCCTTTTCCTCCTCCCTCCTTAGAGTGTCCTCCGCCTGTCCAGCTGCAGTCGGCGTTACCGTCTGCCGCCTCTCTCCTTGGTCCTGCTCCTTACACTGGTCCGACTGGAGGTCTTACTGAGCGGCGTGAGCCTGCGTCTCGTCCTGTGTCGCCTGAGTCTCGTCCTGGGTCGCCTGTCCGCACTGCTCTCTCTAGTAGTCGAGTCCAGCGTCAGCGTCTTCCTGCTGTCCCAGGCACTCACCGGATGGCGCTTCGTCCGTCCACTGCTCCACAGCGTGTCCCACTGCCGTCTCCTCCTGCTTCCTCTCTTCCTGCTCTTACTGACCCTGGGTCAGACTCTCTTCGTGCTACCAGTCCTACTGTCACGCGTCTCCTGGCCACTGTTGTCACTGACCCTTCCTTTGAGTCTGCTGCTGCGTCTGCCTTAGTTGCTGAGCTTGTCGACTTTGCTGCTCGCTGTCGTCTAGACTACGCTGCTAGCCTAGTTGCTGAGTCTGAGTCTGTCTGTCCTCCGTCCGTCGGGGGTGAGTGTGCTCTTGGCACTGACGTCCTTGAGGACAGGCAGGAGGAGTTTGAGTGCTTTGCTGCCGCTTTGCCCCATCTCGTGTCCATGCTTGTTGCCCCTGAGGGAGACCCGGATGCACCAGACATCCCGACCCCACGCTCTTACGCAGAGGCGATGGCCGGTCCCTACTCCTCTCAGTGGCAGTCAGCCATGGACACAGAGATGGCTTCCTGGAAGTCCACAGGCACCTACGTCGACGAGGTTCCCCCGCCTGGGGCGAACATCGTCAGTGGCATGTGGATTTTCAGGGTGAAGCGGCCGCCGGGTTCTCCGCCTGTCTTCAAGGCGCGTTACATTGCACGAGTCTTCAGTCAGCGCGAGGGAGTTGACTTCTTCCAGACCTTCTCCCCGACCCCGAAGATGACCACTCTTCGGGTTCTTCTGCACGTCGCCGCTCAGCGTGACTACGAGCTCCACTCGCTTGACTTCAGCACTGCTTTCCTGCAGGGCAGCCTCCACGAGGAGATCTGGCTGTGCCGTCCACCTGGCTTCACTGGGTCCTTCCCTCCTGGTACCCAGTGGAGCCTCCGACGGCCAGTCTACGGTCTCCGCCAGGCGCCTCGTGAGTGGCACGACACACTGAGGACTACGCTTGCGGCTCTTGGGTTCGCGCCTTCTACTGCTGACCCGTCGCTGTTTCTACGCACCGACACCTCACTGCCGCCGTTCTACGTCCTTGTGTACGTCGACGACTTGGTCTTTGCTACTGCTGACACTGTGGCACTCGCCCACGTGAAGTCGGAGCTGCAGAAGAGACACACTTGCACAGACCTGGGTGAACTGACAAGCTATCTTGGCTTGCGGATCACCCGGGACAGAGCACGCCGCACCATCACCTTGACTCAGTCACACATGGTGCAGCAGGTCCTTCAGCGCTTCCGCTTCACGTACTCCTCGCCTCAGCCCACTCCTCTGCCTACCGGTCACTCGCTCTCAGCTCTGCCTTCGGATGAGTCCGTAGAGCCGAGTGGCCCGTATCCAGAGCTTGTGGGTTGCCTCATGTACCTGATGACCTGCACTCGACCAGACCTTGCATACCCTCTCAGCATTCTTGCACGCTATGTCGCTCCCGGCCGTCACCGGAAGGAGCACATGGATGCAGCTAAGAGGGTGTTGCGCTACTTGTGCAGTACGTCGGGCATGGGGCTAGTGCTTGGAGGGCGAGTCCCAGTTGTTCTCACTGGGCACTCAGACGCTTCTTGGGCAGACGACCAGGCTACTCAGCGGTCGTCTCAGGGTTACTCCTTCAGTCTTGGCTCTGGTTCTGTTTCTTAGCGTTCTACTCGCTCTTCTTCTGTTCTCAGCTCCAGTTGTGAGGCTGAGATCTACGCCACAGCCATGGCGGCCCAGGAGCTACGCTGGCTCACCTACTTGCTGACCGACCTTGGAGAGCAGCCTCGTTCTCCTCCAGTGCTGTACGTCGACAACAAGGCAGCCATTGCCTTGTGTGAGGAGCACAGACTGGAGCACAGAACGAAGCACATTGCTCTGCGTTACTTCCTTGCTCGAGAGCTGCAGCAGCGTGGTCAGCTTCGCCTGCGTTACGTGGCCTCTGAGGCCAACACTGCTGATGTGTTCACCAAGGCGCTTCAGCCTTGTGACCATCAGCGCTTTTGCACTCTTCTAGGCCTTGTGCCTACTGGACCTCACTTGCTTACTTCTTGAGTCTGTTTGTACTGTGATCTCTATATATAAACCTGCATGTGAACTGGCCTTGTGACCACTTGCTTGTGCTCGGAATTTGTGTGGTATCCTTGAGATCCACCCTGAGCTTGTTTTGCATTGCTTTGCCTTGACTGGTCTTGTGACCCCTAGTTCTCCCCCACTTTGCCTATGGGGGTGTGTCAAACATTATATATGTTGTGTTAGTTTAGGCTACAGTGGGTTAGCCTATAGGGGGTACACAATTCTAGGGTTAGGTACTTGTACTCTTTTCATTGCTAGTTCATTCATTCCTGTTCAGTGATTCCAACACAGGCAAGCTGGTCGACCGCCAGCGTAGCAAGGTCGACAATCTGCCAACGTAGCATAGAGGCACCGCGCCAGCGTTGCTGAAGAGCGACCCGCCAAAGTAGCAAGTCTGCGGCTCGCCAACGCTTGCACCAAGGCGGTTCTACCAGCGCTGCATCCGCAGGTGACAATAGCGCAGGTGCGCACCCACTTCGTAGGTGCGTGGCGACGGTCGAGCATGTCATCTATCGTCGTGCGGGTGCCAGGTTGACCACGTGCCAACACTCTCGCTAGAAGCTCCACGACGACCTTGGGATACCAGCCCAAGGTTGCCTTCGCCATCGCGACCTCGACGACGGTCGTGTGCCTCCGCAGATCCTCATCGAGGCAACCTGGTCGATTGGTTCGGTCACCCAGCGTGCCCCTGGTCGACGACCTCCTTCGTCTACCACCGCGCCCGTAGAAGACGACCATGGTCGATGGCCCATCCGTTGACCAACTCAGTCAGCTGCAGCCGTTGAGCTCCCACAGTCGACGACATTGTCGCAGCGGTCCCGTGCAGCTCGGCGAAACCCGTCGAGCTGATTGTCCAGGCTGGCGTCGACCACTACGTGCGGTCGGCTGCGTCTCCCATGCACCCGACCAGGAAGTCGGCGTCGCCCAAGCGAGGGCGGAGCCAACACTCCATTCCTGTTAATACTCCCCTGCCATGCTCATGCTTGGGCACCCTACCCGCATGACAGAACTCTACGGAGAAAACTCGTCGCCGGCGTGCATCCGACGCACAGCACGCCGTCACTGCTGCACATTGTCATAGCCGCTGCCGACATCGGCCAGGTGCACTTGGCCGATTGCGACGGCAGCACCAGTTGAAGGCCGGAAACTGCAGAGCCTTCATCAAGAAATCACTCGGCTGCTTGGTGGTCGGGATGTACTTCAGCACGAACTTCCCGCGTTTCGCTCCATGTGCTTGAGGTTGCCCTTCAGCCCCAAGCCTTCAGCTCGGCGTCCCAACGTCGAGCAGCTGGAACTCTGCAAGAGGGACGCGAATCCGGCGTCCCTCCTTGCCAGCTTCCGTGGCCACGACGTACTCCGACTCGATCGACGAGAGCTTCGCGCACTTTATGCGCTGTCTCGACCAGGAGATGGCGGCCCGTTGAAGACAAATACGTAGCCGCTCGTTCTCGTCCGATTCCGCTTGTCGCCGACGTAGCCGACCAAGTTCAGCGACTCTGCTCCACCGCCGAACTCCAGGGAGGTGTCACAGGTGTCGGCGAGGTAGGCGATGCAACTTTCAACGTTGCGCCAGTGCAGGTCGCTCCTCACTATCAGGCCGCTCCCCAGCTTGCTGCTCGCGAAGGCGATGTCTGGCCCTGTCATCGTCGCAGCAAATTGCAGCGAGCCGACCTTCTACCGGTACTCCTCCTCGTCGTGCTCCTGCGCCTCCTCGTCGTCGAATGTGAGCTCGGCATAGGCTTTGACGGGGACTGGCGTCCTCAGGATTTTCCCGGTCTGCTCCTCATTGATGGAGCACCTGTGCAGCTTGTCGACGTAGCTCCGCTGATACAGCCACAGTTTCCTCGCCGCCCTGTCCCGCACGATTTCCAGTCCGAGGTACTTCACGACCGGTGAGATCTTGCGCAGCTCGAAGGCTGCCTCTAGCAGCTCCTTGAGCTCCTTCAGCATCGCGGTGCTGCTGCTGGCGACGAGAAGGTCGTCGACGTAGACCAGCATCCAGCAGGTCACTCTGTCGTCGCCGACCTTGAAGTAGAGTGCCTCGTCGACCTGGCTTTTCTTCAAGTCGGCACCAGTCAGCACGTCGTCGAGCACCTTGTACCGCAACATCGGCGACTGCTTTTAGCCCGTATGGGCTCTTGAGCCGCTTGCACACCCGGCCGGTTCCATCGTTGTAGTAGTCTGGCTGGTACATGTACATCATCTGATCGAGCTTGCTCTGCAGGAAGGCGTTCTTCATGTCGAGCTGCATAAGGTTGAGGTCGAGAACAGCGAAAATGATGAGGAAGATCCTCAGCGTAACGTAGCTCCTGACTGGTGCGTACGTTTCTTCATAGTCAGCGCCATACACCTGCGTGAAGTCCTTTATGACCAGCCTCGCCTTCTCGCGCTCGACCGTGTCATCAATGTGGTACTTCGTCATCAACACCCACCAGTTCATAATGTTGACACCGCACGGGCGTTCGACCAGCTCCCACGTGCCGTTGGTGATGAGGCTCCAGATCTTCTCATCCATCGCAGCCTTTACCTCCTTTCCCTTCCAGCTCGGCAACGCCTCATTCACCGTTATCGTCGCGATGTCCCAGCGGTGCTCAGGGTCAGCGTGAATGTCGGGGCCGAGTTCGGGCAGGTCGATATCGGCCTTAGCGTCGTCGAGCAGCGTAGGGAAGGCGACTAGCGGCAGGCAGGCGTGTAAGCTCAGTTGTTCGGGCGGCTTCCGAATTCGACCGGAACGTCGAAGCTCGGGCTTCTCGACCGGAACCTCCTGACAGCTGTCGGTAGACACCTCTCCTGCCGACAGCTCCCCTTCGTCGTCGACGGCCTCGTCGTCTACGATCTGCTGTTCAAGGGTTGGCCCTTTGATCGGCTGCTCTCCTCTCGTCGGCCCACTTGCCGAATTCTCTTTCGTCGACAGCTCCCCTGTCGACCGTCCCATCTTTTGCACCTCTGTCGGCGACACTTCTGCTGCTACCTCCTTCCCGACCAGCTCCCTTGCCTTCTGCTCCCCTGTTGTCAACGGCTTCATATCCTCGTCAACGGACTCGGCGTCCTGTCGGCCGCCGGCGATGCCACTGGCCGGCGCCACTGGCGACGCCTCACTGCTCCCCTTATCGCCAGAGGCCGATGACCGGATCGACACAGGCATGTCCACGAGAAGGGGTGGCGTAACAGGAACAGGAGGAGGAGGAGGAGGAGGAGGAGGAGGAGGAGGAGGAGGAGGAGGAGGAGGAGGAGGAGGAGGAGGAGGTGGAACATCCTCAACGTCCTCGTCAGCAGGCTCGTCGACCTCTGCGAGCAGCGGGAACGTTGCCGTCGAGATGTCCGTCGGCGGGTGTGCTTCGTCCCGATGCCGGCCCATACTTCGCCTTCCACACCTCCAGCGACAACGTCTCATAGAAGATGACCTCGACCGACGTGACCACCTTGTTGTCCATTAGATCGAGCACTTCCTAGCCGTTGCTTTTCGGCGACACTCCCAGGTGAATTCCCCAGCAAGCCTTTGGCTCCAACTTCCCACCGCGCTGCTGCTCGGGGATCATGAACTGCACCATGCAACCCCATATCCGCGCTAGTGTGAGGTCAGGCTTCTTCCCGGTCAGCAGCTGGTACGGCGTCGTCCCCGGCGGCGTCGACGACCACTCCAAGTTGTTGCGCACCCAGATGGCCTGCCGCATAGCGAGATGCCACCGGTGGTGCTGCACTCCCATGTGCGACAACATCGTCTGAACCGACTTGACCACCGTCCGCATCTCCCGCTCTGCCATACCGTTCAGAAGTGGAGTGTAGGGGCACGTCAAGTCGTGGACAATGCCACTCCCGTCGACGAAGGTAAGTGATCGGCTGTCAGCCTACGAACAACTTAGATAAGTGATCGGTCGACTCTATGTGAAGGTCGCGAGTTCGTTCCACGCTCACTGCACCATGTATAAAGAAACTCTACAACGGTGGGAGCTAGACTACGAGGGAGGGTATGGTTGTGTGAGTGATTGTAACTGCTAGCTTAGGTTCTCTCTACGCACACATTCACAGGACGAATTGGCAAGAGTTTCACTAGCAATGATTGCATTACAGAATTACATAACAAGCAAATGAAAGAATGACTACATCAGAGCCTACCAACCTAGCAGGCAAGCTGGTCGACCGCCAACGCAGCAAGGTCGACTGTCTGCCAGCGTAGTGTAGAGGCACCGCGCCAGCGTTGCTGAAGAGCGACCCGCCAACATAGCAAGTATACGGCTCGCCAACGATGCTGACAATAGCGCAGGTGCGCACCCAATTCGTAGGTGCACGGCGTCAGTCGAGCGCATCCTCTACCGTCGCGTGGGTGCCAAGTCGGCCACATGCCGACACTCGTGCTAGAAGCTCCACGACCTCGGGATACCAGCCCGATGTTGCCTTCGCCATCGCGACCTCGACGATGATCGCGTGCCTCCGCAGATCCTCGTCGAGGTAACCTGGACGACCAGGTCGACCACCCAGCTCGACGACCTCCTTCGTCGACCACCGCGCGCGTCGAAGACGAACCTGGTCGATAGCCCGTCCGTCGACCAACTCAGTCAGTTGTAGCCGTCGAGCCCCGATAGTCAACGACATCGTTGTAGCGGTCCCCAACAGCTCGACAAAACCCGTCGAGCTGCTCACCCAGGCTGGCATCGACCACTGCGTATGGTCGGTTGTATGTCCCGTGCACCCGACTAGGAAGTCGGTGTGAAGAAAGAGGAATGGATGAACTAGAACAAGGTTGGGTACAAGTAGGAAACCCTAGGAAACTGTACCCCTTAGTGTCTACCCCACTATAGCCTAGACAAGCTATATGATAAATGTTTGACACACCCCCATAGGCAAAGTGGGGGAGAACAAGAGGTCACAAGACCAGTCAAGCAAAGCACAGCAAGCTCAGGGTGGATCACAACGTCACCACACATTCCGAACACAAGTTCAAAGGCCACAAGGCCAGTTCACATGCAGGATTATATATAAAGGTAAACATGCAGGTGCAGGTATATATAGATCACAGTACAAAGCAAAGTCAAGAGGTAAGCAAGTGAGGCCAGGTAGGTACAAGACCTCCAGTAGGACCAGTGTAGGGAGAAGGAGCAGGCAGTGGGGAGGCCAGCTGTAACTGTGACTCGGACTGGACAGGCGGTGGACACTCTAAGGAAGGAGCAGGACCAGTAGAAGGCGGAAGACCAAGAACCTGCTCAAGGAGCGGAACGAAGTACGGCCGTGGTCACGAAGCACCTCCAGAACCAGCAGAGACAGCACCAGCACCCCCAGCGTCAGCTCCGACTCCAGTAGCGCCACCAGCTCCAGCAGCACCACCAGCTGCTCCAGAAGCGCCAACTCCAGCGCCCACAGCAGCACCGGCTCCAGCAGCACCTCCAGCTCCAGCACCTCCAGCAGCTCCAGCTCCAGCAGGACCACCGGAATACGCAGCAGCTCCGGCTCCAGTACCTCCAGCAGCACCTACTCCAGCAGCACCGCCAGCTCCAGCACCGCCAGCAGCTCCAGCACCAGCAGCACCACCAGGCCCAGCAGCTCCAGTACCTCCAGTACGAGCACCTCCGGGACCCGTGGCTCCAGCACCCCCAGCAGCAGTAGAAACTCCAGCGCCGGCAGGACCACCAACTCCAGCAGCACGGCTCCAGCGCCGAGCAAACCACTCGCGCAGCTGCTGTGGAGAGAGTAGCTCCCGCCTGGACGAAGCACCCAAAGGACCGCCAGGCTCAGCACCTCCAGACTCCACACACGCAGGCTCAGCACCCTCATGCTCCGCACCCCCAGACTCAGCAACCCCAGGCTCAGCACCCCAAGGCTCAGCACCCCCAGGCTCCGCACGCTCAGGCTCAGCACCCCTAGACCCGGCACCCGCAGGCTCAGCACCCCTAGCAGCACCAGAGTCAACAGCTACCTCGACAGGCTCGACTGCGTCTACCTGGGACACACCTGAGGGGGCAGGACCCTGAGGGGGGAGGGGGTCTACCGGGGGGGGACCTAGCGCGAGAAAGAGCGGCGGGGGGGGGGAGGGGGGCAGCGCGGTAGGGGAAGAGACGGTAGTAAGGAACCGACTCGTCAAACGTGACGTCCAGGGAGGACAGAACACGGCGCGAGGTGGGGTGGTAAAACTGCCAACCAGGCGCGTCAGGGGGGGAGCCAAGGAAGACGCAGGGAACAGCACGGGAGGACAGCTTGTCCGCAGACAAGTCGCGGACGAAAGCTCGAGATCCCCAGACACGGAACGCAGACGCATCGCCAACCTTCCCCGTCCACCGCAGAGTAGGGGAGGTTTCCGGCATGGAGACCCGGGGCTGAAGGTTGATCTGATGCGCCGCGTACTGAACCGCGAACGGCCACAGAAAATGGGGAGCAGCCGCATGGATCATGGACGTACGAGCGACGTCCATGACCATGCCAATGCGGCGCTCAGCAATCCCATTTTGCTGTGGAGAGGCCGGAAGCATGAACGTCTGGCAGATGCCCTCCGCACGATAGAAGGCTCGCAGAAGGTCGGAGGAAAACTCTCCACCTCTGTCGGAGTGCAGACGCAGAACAGGAAGGTCTGAGCCGAAACTCTCTCTGAGCTGGAGACGGGCAGCGCGGATCCAGTCGATCAACACCTCAGTGACCTCACCCTTGCGGCGCAAGGGGAAGACTGTGGTGTAATGCGAGTAGTCGTCAACCACCAGCAGGAAGTAACGCTCGTGACCCTGTCCACGGACGCGGGCTGGGCCCCACACGTCCATGTGGAGAGTCTGCAGCGCAAGCCTCAGTCGGAGGAAACTCGGAGGAGTGAGGAGCGGCGCGCTGCCGCCCCTCGACGCAGGGAACGCAGGTAGGGGCAGGCCCCGGAGGAAGGGGAGGGAGGGACCGGGGGGAGACCAGAAACAAGGACACGGGAGGCCATGCCTCGGAAACGATGCAGGGAGGGGTGCCCAAGGCGGTGGTGCCAGAGGAGAGTCTGGTGGGACAGGAGGCGACACGAGCAGGGGGCAGACTCAGGACCAGACCGAGACGCTGCAGCAAATACCTGACCCGACGCAGTTACCTGACCAGACGCAGTAACCGGAGGAGACTCGGTAGTCAGTGTGTATAGGCTCGACCCCGGCTGACGGGTAAACGTGGCCAAGTGTCGGCCCGTCCGAGCACACGTGCAGTGGGTCACTCGCTGACTCGCAGGAGTGAACTGGTCAACCCCTCCATCCTGTAGGTCAGCACCACTCACCAGGTTCGTAGAGAACGAGGGGAGGTAAAGACCTGACAGGGAGCCAGACGGGGCCGCCGGACACGGTAGGATAGTGGAGTAGTGGGCAAGGACAGGACCCCCAGAGGGGTCTGCCAGGGAGACTGCAACCGGCCGACTAAGCGGCGTGAGTGTGGTGCGGTCTCGAAAGAAGGAGCGGGAAGCACCCGAGTCAAGGGTGAAGGTGTGCAAGACCGCAGCAGGCGCGCAGCACCAGTGAGAGCAGACTCACCAGCACCTGGAGCAGTAGACTCACGAGCACCTAGAGCAGCAGCCTCACCGGCACCTGGAGCAGGGGACGTACCAGCACCTAGAGCAGCAGCCTCACCAGCACCTAGAGCAGCAGACTGGATACCGGGGTCAGGCGGCACACACAGGTGACAGGCACCCTCAGCACTAGTAGACAATGCATACATGGCAGTGAGGATAGCATCGTAGTCAAGAGCAAAGATATCTACCCTCTGCCTAAGCAGCTCCAGCCAGGAGGGGAGCTCAGCGTCGTCGCCAAACTCTGTACGCCAAGCGTCGCTCAGACGGGCGAAGCAGCGGGACTCTGTGTGACCAGGTGTCCCGCAAGGCTGACCAGTCCGGACACCCATGCGAATGACGTACGGGCAGCGAGCAGTACTCAGTGACCCTCTATTCTGAGCGTACCACTCGCGAAGCTCCTGGGGCGAAAGGGTCTCGCGCGGACGACGCTACAGCTGCACCTGGCCACTATACGAAGCTCCCGAACTACTCACTCCAGGACGACTCCCACTACGGCCACCCCGACAACCCCAACTAGCGTACCACTCACGAAGCTGCTGGGGCGTGAGGGACTCACGCGGACGTCGCTGGAGCTGCAGCTGTCCACCGCCAGGAGTAGCAGTAGCAGTAGTAGTAGCAGTAAGTAGCCGCAGCAGTAGTAGTAAGCAGTAGTAGCAGCAGTAGCAGTAGTAGCCGCACTAGCAGCAGTAGCAAGCAGTAGCAGTAGTAGCAGCGCGGCCACCCCTACAACCCCAACTAGCGTACCACTCACGAAGCTGTTGGGGCGTGAGGGACTCACGCGGACGGCGCTGGAGCTGCATCTGGCCACGCCAGGAGCAGCAAGTAGCAGTAGAAAGAGCAAGTAGCAGCAGGAGCAGCAGTAGTAACAGCAGTACGGGCAGGGCAGTGCTCACCAGTGGCGAGAAGGGCAGGCGTACGACGGCAGCAACGGCGAGGCCGCTACCACTGCAGGGCGAGGGCTCCGCGGCAGCTGCAGGGGCGGCTGCTCCAGGGGCGGCTGCTCCAGGGGCTAGGGGCGGCTGCTGCAGGGGCGGCTGCTCCAGGGGCCAGGGGCGGCTGCCCCAGGGGCCAGGGGCGGCTGCTGCAGGGGCGGCTGCTCCAGTGGCCAGGGGCGGCTGCTGCAGGGGCGGCTGCTCCAGGGGCCAGGGGCGGCTGCTCCAGGGGCCAGGGGCGGCTGCTGCAGGGGCGGCTGCTGCAAGGGCGGCTGCTCCAGGGGGGGGCAGGGACGGCCGTCCGAAGGTCGGGCGCGGGTTAGGGCAGGGCGCCGCGGCGGGCAAGGGCGACGCCGCGCGGGTCCCGCAGGGGCGTCGCGACGAGCGGGGGCGACGCCCGGGTCCCATTGGGGCGTCGCGACGCGCAGGAGCCGCGCCTCGCGGGTCCCGCAGGGGCGTCGCGACGAGGCAGGGGCGACGCGCGGGTCCCGCTGAGGCGTCGCAACGAGGCAGGGGCGACACCCGGGTGGCGACGGGGCGGGGCCGCGACTGGCGACGGGGCGGGGCCGCTACGGGCAACGGGGCGGGGCCGCGAAGGGGCCGCTAAGGGGCCGCGAAGGGGCCGCGAAGGGGCCGCTAAGGGGTCGCGAAGGGGTCGCGAAGGGGCCGCTAAGGGGCCGCGAAGGGGCCGCGAAGGGGCCGCTAAGGGGCCGCGAAGGGGGCCGCTAAGGGGCCGCGAAGGGGCCGCTGAGGGGCCGCGAAGGGGCCGCGAAGGGGCCGCAAAGGGGGGCCACGACGGGCCTCAGGAGCAGGGCAGGCCGCTAAGGGGCCGCGAAAGGGTAGGGCAGGTCAGAGCGCGAAGCGCGATTTGGGCAGGTTAGGAAAAAAAAAATTTAATGGTGGGCCCTTAGGAAGAAACGGTCCCACTAGGGAACCCGCTCTAATACCATGTGAAGGAAGAGGAATGGATGAACTAGAACAAGGTTGGGTACAAGTAGGAAACCCTAGGAAACTGTACCCCTTAGTGTCTACCCCACTATAGCCTAGACAAGCTTTATGATAAATGTTTGACAGTCGGCGTCTCCCAAGCGAGGGCGGGGCCAATACTCCATTCCCGCTAACAAGCACTACACGTTCTTTGCCCATTACTGCTAACAGAGCTTTCGCCGCCTCCGCGCGCCACGTTTACCAATTTATGCATCGCTGGATTGGCCCAAGTCGGCCCATGCTTCGGGACTAGCTCGAACCTCGCTGCTGGCATCACTAGCTAGCTTGCACGCACCACGTTACCGTTTGCATATGTTTCGCTTATAAGTATTCGCTCATGCCTTCGCTCATACGTTGTACTGGTTTGCCAACTTAGTGCAAACCTTAATACCTCGATCTACTACTGTGAGAGTAGGACGGCATATGCCAGCTATGCTTGCTTGCCTTTACCTTATTATGCTAATTCTAGCAAAGGTTTTTTTTTTATGCATGCATGAATTGCTTGTTTTCCTAGGCTATGTGTTTTGCTAAAATTATTATAGTTATAGCACCGAGCTAGGTTGCGTACACCGAATTATGAGCTTTTCGGTTGCCACCGAATTGCCTTTTACCGAATTCGGGAAGGCTCTGTTCGGGACGCTTCGCGACCCTCGGAACCTTCGCGTAACACCTGGTTACTGGGCCTTGTGTCGAGCCTATATATAGCCTCGTGTTGTACCCATGTGATTCATTCAGTTCAAACTCTCTTTTCTGAGCTCGATCCTAGATCCTCACACTTGGTAATCAGAGCCTGTTTGCACGCGAAGTTTTTCGACCGCTCAAACCTAGCTTTTAAAACCGCGGGGGCGACGACGAAAAGCGCCGACTTCGGGTACGTAAACCAGTTCCGCGCTATTTTTTTACGCCCCCCTTGAACCGATTTTCGAACACTCCTCAGGTCCAGTGGCGAAAAAGTTGGAATTTCGACCATCATACCGATTCGAAACTCAACTACCCTGAGAGTTTCGCCCAAAAAGGTTGGAATTTGGAGCGTCGGATCGACTTTCTTCTCAACAGCCGAGATCGGACGCGAATTTTGACTAAGGGAGAATTACGCGACCTACAGAATCAGCGCTCGTCATTTCTACATTCGATTCGACTCGCAGTAAGTCGACCAATGCATAGAATTTAATTGTTTTCGTCACAAATCTTCCTATAAATTGCCAAATGGAGGAAAATGGTGATAATTCCGTACGAAAAATTACGGAGTTACACACCGACGTGGACCAGACGCGAGCGGCACTCCAGCGAATAGAGGAGCTTCTCGCGAACCAGTCGGCAGCCGCCACAGCAGCAGCGAACGCAGCAGCAAATGCTAGCAGCGACGGCAGCAGCAGCAGCGGCGACACCGACACTTCACCCAGCAGCAGCGGCAGCGTCTACAGTGAATCTTGAAGTGGCACGTCCGAGGCTACCGGAGAAATTCAATTCGAATGCAAGAGACGCCGACGTTCGTTAATTCATTGCGACCCTCGAAATTTACTTCAAGGCCGTTGGCTGTACGACCCCGACACACGATGCAATGCGAATTCGGCTCGCAGCGACACTGTTGCGAGGCTCGGCGCTCGAGTGGATTTACAACAGTAATGAGATCCGAGGCGAGGGGTCATGGACGCAGTTTCGGGAAGCTTTAACTCAACGTTTTGAACCCATCAACTCCAGCTACATGGCGCTGGCAGCAGATTCATCAGCATAAACAATTCGGCAGTGTAACACAGTACACGCAGCAAATGGAGAGCCTCTTCAACCGGATTACCGACCTGACCGAAGGGGAAAAAATCCAATAGGTGATTGCCGCGAACTACAACAACTACCGCGACATGGTGTGTGCAGCAGAGAGATTCGATGCGCTGACTCGAGGTCAACCCGAACCACGACGACGCGTGCTGAACAGATTATTCGGCACGGAGCGATCGGCACCACCCACAACCGCCGACCCGATGGATATCGACAAGATCGACGCGAAGCAGCGGCCGACAAAAAGCGAGAAATGTGAATTTTTGCGGCGCAGCAGGACATCGACTCTTGGCGTGTTGAAAATGAAGAAGGCACGAGAGGAGCTGCAGGGCAACAACAGTGCGGCATCCCCGAAGTCAAAAGACATGGCGACTTCGGAGCGGGCGAAAAAAGGAGGACATAGTGGCGCGAAATTAAAACGTCACGACCGGCCGGCAACAGGGGAAATTGCCGAGACATATGGAGGCTCCGCGAAAAAAGACTATGCACCGACCGGGAAACTCCAGCCGAACACCCCCGAGAGTCAGAACATTTCCTCTCGAGGTTTTCAAGCCTTTGAGAAATTCAGGGGAGATTTAGAGGCCAAGAAAAAGCCTTTAAATTTAAACATTATTCAGGTACCTGAGAAGTTGGGCAAACCACTGCGGAGCGTTGAAACGGGTCGTGTGTTCCAAGGAGTTAATATTCTCTCCCCGCAGCACGGTGTTAACGCTCCCCATTGACCACAGGTGAAGCCTACACAGCTGCAAATGTCAGAACTATATTGTAGGCTGTAGTGGGGCACTCCTTATGGGGTATAGTAGTGTTAGGGTTAACTACTTGTACTCCTCATGCTGCTCAATGCATTCATTCCTCGTTCTTATTCTCACATGGTATTAGAGCAGAATCGCTCCTAGGGCCCACCAAACGTTCCGCCCTGCCCTAACTGAATTTTTTTTTTTAGTTGCCCATGCAGCCGCGCTGCCCTTGCAGCCCGCGTGCTGCCCCTGCGACCGTGCTGCCCCTACAGCCGTGCCTGCCCCTGCAGCCGTGCCTTCCTCTGCAGCCCGTGGGAGCTGCCTCTGCAGCCCCCGCGCCGCCCTCTCGAGCAGATGTGCCTGCCCCTGCAGCCGTGCCTGCCCCTGCAGCCGTGCCTGCCCCTGCAGCCGTGCCTGCCCCTGCAGCCCGTGGGCGCTGCCTCTGCAGCCGTGCCTGCCCCTGCAGCCCGTGGGCGCAGCCTCTGCAGCCGTGCCTGCCCCTGCAGCCCGTGGGCGCTGCCCCTGCAGCCGTGCCTGCCTCTGCAGCCCGTGGGAGCTGCCTCTGCAGCCCGCGCGCCGCCCTAAACCCTGCTCGTCGCGACGCCCCTGCGGGACCCGCGCGGCGTCCCCCCCCCTGCTCGTCGCGGCGCCCCCTGGACGCCGCCCCTACTCGTCGCGGCGCCCCCGGGGCGTCGCCCTTACTCGACGCGGTCCCCCCCCCCCCTGAGCGTCGCCCCTGCGTGTCGCGGCGCCCCCTGGGCGCCGTCTCTGCTCGTCGCGGCGCCCCCGGGGCGTCGCGCTTACTCGTCGCGGCGCCCACTGGGCGCCGTCTCTGCTCGTCGCGGCGCCCCCTGGGCGCCGTCTCTGCTCGTCGGGGCACCCCCGCGGCGTCGCCCTTCCTCGTCGCGGCGCCCACTGGGCGCCGTTTCTGCTCGTCGCGGCGCCCCCTGGGCGCCGTCCCTGCTCGTCGCGGAGCCCCCCCCTGCAGCAGTCGCGGCCCCGCCCTGCAGCAGTTGCCGCGGAGCCCCCTGCAGCAGTTGAGGCCCCGCCCTGCAGCAGCTGCCGCGGAGCCCCCCTGCCGCTATCACGGCCCCGCCCTGTAGCAGCTGCCGCGGAGCCCCCCTGCCGCCGTCAGGGCCCCGCCCTGCCGCTGTCGCGGCCCCGCCCTGCAGCTGTCGCGGCCCCGCCGTCACCGCCGTCGGCCCTTCCCGCCACTGGTGAGCACGTTGCCCTACCCGCGCTTCCCGCGTACCTGCCTTAGTAGCGCGCTGCTGCGCCGGCCTGCCTGCCTGCCTGCCGCGCTTGCCTGCCAGCCCAGCCGCGCCGCCCAGCTGAGCCGCGCTGCTCAGCCGCGCCGAGCCGCCCCGCCGAGCCGAGTCGTGCTGCCGAGCTGTGCAGCCCTGCTCTACGGAGCCGCACTGCCCTGCCCGCGCTACTACTACTGCTACTGCTGCAACTGGCGGCGGCCAAATGCAGCTCCAGCGGCGTCCGCGTGAGTCCCTCATGCCCCAACAGCTTCGTGAGTGGTACACTAGTTGGGGTTGTCGGGGTGGCCGTGGTAGGAGTCGCCCTGGAGCGGGTCGTTTGGGAGCCTCTTGTAGTGGCCAGGTGCAGCTGCAGCGGCGTCCGCGCGAGATCCTTTCGCCCCAGCAGCTTCGTGAGTGGTACGCTAGTTGGGGTTGTAGGGGTGGCAGTGGTTGGAGTCGCCATGGCGCGGGTCGTTCGGGAGCTTCTTGTAGTGACCAGGTGCAGCTGCAGCGGCGTCCGCGCCGCGACCCTTTCGCCCCAGCAGCTTCGTGAGTGGTACGCTCATAGTAGAGGGTCACGGAGTACTGCTCACTGCCCGTACGTCATTCGCACTGGTGCTCGGGCTGGTCAGCCTTGCGGGACGGTTGGTCACACAGAGTCCCGCTGCTTCTCCTCTCTGAGCGACGCCTGGCGTACAGAGTTTGGCGACGCGGCTGAGCTCCCCTCCTGGCTGGAGCTGCTTAGGCGGAGGGTACATATCTTTGCTCTTGACTCTGATGCAATCCTCACTGCCATGTATGCATTGCCTACTAGTACTGAGGGTGCCTGTTACCTGTGTGTGCCGCCTGATCCAGGTATAGAGTTGTCGAGAGGTAAGCAAAAGTTTAGCAGCAGAAAGGAGAGGTTGCACTAGCAAGCAGTTGAGTACATATAGGAAACCCTAAATTGGGCTGTACTCGCTATAGAGTACCCCACTGCAGGCTAGACAAATACAGCATTCTGACACACCCCCATAGCCAAAGTGGGGTGTAATCAGCACAACAAGCATGCAGAGCAATAGTTCACAATGATAAGCAAAGCTAGTGGCTATCACAGAGGGCAAGTGAGGAGGAGGAGAGACTCTGGGGGCGAGAAGATGGGAGGCGACTGCTGAAGCTGCAGACACACAGGAGCTGCTGGCTCAGTGGCTACCGAAGCAAAGGCCCGGACTACAGGAGTAACTGGCTCCGCGGAGATTGTAGCCTCCTGACTGGAGCAACTGACCCACAGGCGACTGGCGACTACCGGAGATTGTAGCCTCCGGACTACTGGTGCTGCTGGCGACACGACTGCGACCTCCGTTCAACCTCCGCCAACTGCCCCACGCCCCTATCACACACCCCCTGCTGCACCCCTAGCTCCACTCCCACGACACCCCCCTTAAACCCTAAACCCTCGGCTCCCACACACCCACCCCCCTCAGCGGCAGCAGCAGCAGTGGGAGACGGAGGAGGAGAAGGAGCTGCAGGTTACCCACACCGGTCACCCCCATGCCCGCCACCCCCAAACCCTAACGCAGGCAGGAGCGCGGGAAGTAGCAGGGACGGTTCACGGAGGGAAAGGGAGGCGGCGGGGGGTCTCCTGGGCGCCACGAAGGAGCAGGGTGCGGGCCCCCCGAGGGCGCCACGGCGGGTGACGGGAGGGGGGCCGCGCACGGGCCTGGCGCAGCCCGTACGGGCCGCGCGCGGGTCTGGCGCAGCCCATACGGGCCGCGCGCGGGCTGTACGGGCCGCGCGCGGGCCTGGCGCAGCCCGTACGGGCCGCGCGCGGGCTGTACGGGCCGCGCGCGGGCCTGGCGCAGCCCGTACGGGTCGCGCGCGGGCCCTGGCGCAGCCGTACGGGCCGCGCGCGGGCCTGGCGCAGGTCGCGCAGGCCGCGACGGGCGACGGGGGGCGACGCGACGGTCGGCAGGGGGCGACGCGCGGTTCGACGGGGCAGAAAGAAAACCGCCGCGCGCCCCGATCGCGCGCGGCGGGAAGAAAAAATCGCTGCGCGTCCGGACGCGCGCGGCATGCAGGAAACAGCACGCGCCCGGAGCGCGTTACAGGCAGTAGTAGAGCAGCGGAAAGCATCGGGTGGGGCCCACCCACAGGATCGACCAGGAGGGTCGACCTGCTCTGATAGCATGTCGAGAGGTAAGCAAAGTTTAGCAGCAGAAAAGGAGAGGTTGCACTAGCAAGCAGTAGGATACAAATAGAAAACCCTAAATTGGGCTGTACTCGCTATAGAGTACCCCACTGCAGGCTAGACAAATACAGCATTCTGACAAGAGTCTGCTGCTCTAGGTGCTGGTGAGGCTTGCTGCTCTAGGTGCTGGCGTGTTTCCTACTCCAGGTGCTGGTGAGGCTGCTGCTCTAGGCGCTAGTGAGTCCACTGCTCCAGGTGCTAGTGAGTCTGCTCTCTCTGGTACTGTGCCTGCTGCGGCCTTGCACACTTTCACCCTTGACTCGGGTGCTTCCCGCTCCTTCTTTCGCGACTGCACCACACTCTCGCCGCTCAGTCGGCCAGTGGCAGTCTATCTGGCTGACCCCTCTGGGGGTCCGGTCCTTGCACACTCCTCCACGGTTCTTCCGTGTCCGGCTAGTCCCGTCTGGCTCTCTGTCTGGCCTCCACCTCCCCTCGTTCTCCACGAACTTGGTGAGTGGAGCTGACCTTCAGGACGCGTGGGTTGACCAGTCACTCCTGGAGGTCAGCGGGTGACCCACTGTTCGTGTACTCGGACGGGCCGGCACCTGGCCACGTTCACCCGTCAGCATGGGTCGAGCCTGTACACCCTGACTACCGTGTCTCCTCTGGTTGCTGAGTCTGGTCAGGTAGCCGCGTCAGGACAGGTGTTTTGCTGCAGCATCCCGGTCTGGTCCTGAGTCCGCCCCCTGCTCGTGTCGCCTCCTGTCTCACCAGACTCTCCTCTGGCACCACCGCCTTGGTCACCCCTCCCTGCCTCGTCTCCGAGGCATGGCCTCCCGTGTCCTTGTCACTGTTCTTCCCCAGTCTTCCCTCCCCTCCCCCACGGGGCCCGCCCCTACCTGTGTTCCTTGCGTCGAGGGGCGGGCAGCGCGCCGCTCCTCACTCCTCCGAGTTCCCTCCGACGTAGGCTATCTTGCAAGACTCTTCACATGGACGTGTGGGGCCCAGCCCGCGTCCGTGGACAGGGTCACGAGCGCTACTTTCTGCTCGTCGTTGACGACTACTCGCGTTACACCACAGTCTTCCCCCTTGCGCCGCAAGGGTGAGGTCAGTGAGGTGCTGATCGATTGGATCCGCGCAGCCCGTCGCCAGCTCAGTGAGAGTTTCGGCTCGGACCTTCCTGTTCTGCGTCTGCACTCCGACAGTGGTGGAGAGTTTTCCTCCGACCTTCTGCGAGCCTTCTTTCGTGCGGAGGGCATCCGCCAGACGTTCACGTTTCCGGCCTCTCCACAGCAAAATGGGATTGCTGAGCACCGCATTGGCATGGTCATGGACGTCGCTCATACGTCCATGATCCATGCGGCTGCTCCCCATTTTCTGTGGCCGTTCGCGGTTAAGTACGCTGCGCATCAGCTCAACCTCCAGCCTCGGGTCTCCATGCCGGAGACCACACCTACTCTGCGTGTGGACGGGGAAGGTTGGCGATGCGTCTGCATTCCGTGTCTGGGGATCTCGAGCTTTCGTCCGCGACTTGTCTGCAGACAAGCTGTCCTCCCGTGCTGTTCCCTGCGTCTTCCTTGGCTTCCCCCCTGACGCGCCTGGTTTGGCAGTTTTACCACCCCACCTCGCGCCGTGTTCTGTCTTCTCAGGATGTCACGTTTGACGAGTCGGTTCCTTACTACCGTCTCTTCCCCTACTGCGCTGCCCCCCCTCCCCCCCCGCCGCTCTTCCTTGCGCCTGGTCCCCCCCCGGTAGACCCCCTCCCCCCCTCAGGGTCCTGCCCCCTCAGGTGTGTCCCAGGTAGACGCAGCCGAGCCTGTCGAGGTAGCTGTTGACTCTGGTGCTACTAGGGGTGTTGAGCCTGCGGGTGTCGGGTCTGGGGGGTGCTGAGCCTGCGGGTGCGGAGCTTGCGGGTGCTGAGCCTGGGGTTGCTGAGTCTGGGGGTGCTGAGACTTGGGGTGCTGAGCCTGGGGTTGCTGAGTCTGGGGGGTGCGGAGCGTGAGGGCGCTGAGCCTGCGTGTGTGGAGTCTGGAGGTGCTGAGCCTGGCGGTCCTTCGGGTGCTTCATCCCGTCGGGAGCCACTCTCTCCACAGCAGCTGCGCGAGTGGTTTGCTTGGCGTTGGGAGCCGTACTGCGGGGAGCTGGTGGTGCTACGGGCGCTGGAGTCCTGCTGCTGCTGGAGGTCCTGATGCTGCTGAAGCTGCTGCTGGGGAATCGGAGCCACGGTCCGGAGGTGCTCTGTACTGGAGGTACTGGAGCTGCTGGGCCTGGTGGTGCTGCTGGAGACGGAGACTGCTCGCGGTGCTGGAGCTGGCGGTGCTGCTGGAGCAGGTGCTGCTGGAGGTACTGGAGCTGGGGCTGCTGGAGCTGCTGGGTCTTCTGGTGGTCCTGCTGGAGCTGGAGCTGCTGGAGGTGCTCGAGCTGGAGGTGGTGCTGGAGCCGGTGCTCCTGTGGGTGCTGGAGTTGGCGCTACTGGAGCAGCTGGAGGTGCTGCTGGAGCTGGTGGTGCTGCTGGAGTTGGAGCTCCTGCTGGGGGTGCTGGGTGCTGCCCTGCTGGTTCTAGAGGCGCTGCAGCGGGCCGCGGCCGTACTACGTTCCGCTCCTTCAGCAGGTTCTTGGTCTTCCGCCTTCTACTGGTCCTGCTCCTTCCTTAGAGTGTCCCACTGCCTGTCCTGTTGCAGTCACAGTTGCAGCCGCGCTTCCCCACTGCCTGCTCCTTCTCCTTACACTGGTCCAACTGGAGGTCTTGCTGAGGTCGTGAGCCTGCGTGTTGTCCTGCGTCGCCTGTTCGTTCTGCTAGCACTAGTCGTCGTGGTTCGCGTCAGCGTCCTCCTCCTGTCCCTGGCACGCACCGGATGGCTCTGCGCCCTTCCACTGCTCCGCAGCGTGTCCCACTCTGCCGTCTCCTCCTGCGTCCTCTCATCCTGCCCCTTGCTGACCGGAGTCTGTACTCCCTTCGTGCTGCTAGTCCCTACTGGTCACGCGTCTCATGGCCAACTGTTGTCACTGACCCTCCTTTTGAGTCCATGCTGCGTCTGCCTTAGTTGCTGAGCTTGTCGACTTTGCTGCTCACTGTCGTCTAGACTACGCCGCGAGTCTTGTTGATGAGTCTGAGTCTGTCTGTCCTCCGTCCGTCGGGGGTGAGTGTGCTCTTGGCACGGACGTCCTTGAGGACAGGCAGGAGGACTTTGAGTGCTTTGCAGCCGCTGTACCTCATCTCGTGTCCATCTGATTGCACCTGAGGGAGACCCGGATGCACCAGACATCCCGACCCCACGCTCTTACGCAGAGGCGATAGAGGGTCCCTACTCCTCTCAGTGGCAGTCAGCCATGGACGCAGAGATGGCATCCTGGAAGTCCACAGACACCTACGTCGACGAGGTTCCCCCTCCTGGGGCAAACATCGTCAGCGGCATGTGGATTTTCAGGGTAAAGCGGCCGCCGGGTTCTCCGCCTGTCTTCAAGGCGCGTTACGTTGCTCGAGGCTTCAGTCAGCGACAGGGAGTTGACTTCTTCCAGACCATCTCCCCGACCGCGAAGATGACCACTCTTCGGGTACTGCTGCACGTCGCTGCTCAGCGTGACTACGAGCTTCACTCTCTTGACTTCAGCACTGCTACCTACAGGGCAGCCTGCACGAGGAGGTCTGGTTGCGCCGCCCACCTGGCTTCACTGGGTCGTTTCCTCCTGGTTCTGAGTGGAGCCTCCGGCGGCCATTATTTGGTCTCCGCCAGGCGCCCCGCGAGTGGCACGACACACTGAGGACTACGCTTGCGGCTCTTGGGTTTGCTCCTTCTACTGCTGACCCGTCGCTGTTTCTCCGCACCGACACTACTCTGCCGCTGTTCTACATCCTCGTGTACGTCGACGACTTGGTTTTTGCTACTGCTGACACTGCTAGACTGGCCCACGTGAAGTCGGAGCTGCAGAAGAGACACACGTGCACAGACCTGGGTGAGCTGCGCAGCTATCTTGGCTTGCATATCACCCGGGACAGAGCACGGCACACCATTACCTTGACTCAGTCACACATGGTGCAGCAGGTCCTTCAGCGCTTCAACTTCACGTACTCCTTGCCTCAGGCCACTCCTCTGTCTACTCGCCACTCGCTCTCAGCTCTGCCTTCGGATGAGTACGTAGAGTCGAGGGGCCGTACCCAGAGCTTTTTGGCTGCCTCATGTACCTAATGACCTGCACTCGACCTGACTTGGCATACCCTCTTAGCATCTTGGCTCGCTATGTTGCTCCTAGGAGACACCGACCAGAGCACATGGCTGCAGCGAAGAGGGTGTTGCGCTACCTGTGCAGTACGTCGGGCATGGGGCTCGTGCTTGGAGGACGGGCTCGAGTTGTCCTCACTGGTCACACTGACGCTTCTTGGGTTGACGGCTTGGCTACGCAGCGGTCGCCACAGGGTTATACCTTCAGTCTTGGTTCCGTCTCTATTTCGTGGCGGTCTACCCGCTCGTCTTCTGTTCTCAGCTCCAGTTGTGAGGCTGAGATCTACGCTGGGGCCATGGCTGCACAGGAGTTACGCTGGCTCACCTACCTACTGATCGACTTGGGAGAGGCGCCTCGTTCTCCTCCAGTTCTGTACGTCGACAACAAGGCCATGCTGGCCTTGTGTCAGGAGCACAGACTGGAGCACAGAACGAAGCACATTGTTCTGCGCTACTTCCTTGCTCGAGAGTTGCAGCAGCGTGGTCAGCTTCGTCTTGCTTCCGTGGCCTCTTGGGCCAACACTGCTGATATCTTTACCAAGGCACTTCAGCCTTGTGATCATCAGCGTTTCTGTACTATGCTAGGTCTTGTGCCTACCGGGCCTCACTTGCTTACCTCTTGACTTTGCTTGTACTGTGATCTATATATACCTGCACTTGCATGCTTACCCTTGTTAGGTTGAGATCACTGTCTTGCTTGTTCACCTTGATTTATAATCCTGCATGTGAACTGGCCTTGTGGCCTTGAACTTGTGCTCAGAATGTGTGGTGACGTTGTGATCCACCCTGATCTTGACCTTGCCTTGTTCTCTTGCTTGTCCCCCACTTTGCCTATGGGGGTGTGTTAGAACTATATTGTAGGCTGTAGTGGGGCACTCCTTATGGGGTACAGTAGTGTTAGGGTTTACTACTTGTACTCCTCATGCTGCTCAATGCATTCATTCCTCGTTCTTATTCTCACATCAAAGGCTTAGGGGAAGGTTCAGGCCTCGACGAAGCTGAATCGGCCTCGGATAAATCCTTCTAACCCTGCTCAGTTGGAAACTGATGTTTAGTCAGCAGCTTCGAGCGCAAAACTTAGGGGAGATATATTCGACATACCCTATGATCCTATAAGCGAGACCATCTACGGTTACTCGGAGCAGCAACAACCACTACTACTCGAGGTGATCTGCAACGGGCGACGCCTCCAGGCAGTGGTGGACAGCGGTGCATCTCACTCGATGTGCGACCGCGGGACGTTGGAGAAATTTGGAGAACCTTCAGAGGAGAACAAGTTCTCGGCAACAATGGTGGACGGTACGAAACTTCCCATCCACGGCGAAGCATCACTGCAGCTGCACATAGGGGCGCTGAGGTGGAAGTCGACGTTGCCGATCACGAACATCAAGGGTTTAGATTCCATATTGGGGCGAGAATTCCTGAAGCGGTTCAACCCCGAGATCGACTGGGTCAACAGGAAGGCGTGCATCTACAACAACGGGAAACGAGTGGAGCTGAGAAGCTCGACGGATACAGGGAGCGTTCCTAAAATGACACTGGCACGGTTCGAACGGATGGTGAACCAGAGTAACACATGTTACTTAGCACTGGTTATGGAAGCAGCAGAGGAGGAGAAGCCGAACGCATAGCTACCTGCAGTGGTGAAGGAGGTCTTGGAGCAGTACAAGGATATAATGCCCGACGACCTACCCACAGGTGTACCTCCAGCATGCACCCACAAGCACGAGATCGTGGAGGAACCAGGTGCGAAACCCGTCTCACGTGCACCATACCGACTGAGTCCGACAGAACTGACAGACATGAAGAAGCAGATAGAGTATCTACTGGACAGACAACTTATCCGCTCATCCACCTCTCCCTACGGTGCACCAGTTCTATTCACTCCAAAACCAGACAGCAGTTTACGGATGTGTATCGACTGCCGCGCACTGAACAAACAGACGGTAAAAAACAAATACCCCATACCGCGCAGACGACCTACTGGACCAACTGCGTGGTGCGACAGTCTTTTCGAAGCTGGACCTACGGTCGGGTTACTGGCAGATCAAGATGGCGGAAAACTCGATCACAAGACGGCGTTCCGTACCAGATACGGCTCTTACGGATACTTGGTGATGCCGTTCAGACTCTGCAACGCACCAGCAACGTTTCAGGCAGAGATGAACCACATCCTACGGCCCCTGCTGGACGAGTGTGTGGTGGTGTACCTTGACGACATACTCATCTACTCCAAGAACATGAAGGAGCACGTGGAGCATCTGCAGAAGGTGTTCGAGATCCTGCGGAAAAATAAGTTCTACGTGACGCTGTCAAAAAGCGACTTGGCACTGAAGAAGGTGCAGTTTCTCGGGCACATGGTGAGTGCCGAGGGCGTACACGTGGACCCGCGGAGGATCGAAGCCGTCAAGAAGTGGAAAGTTCCAGAGAACGTGAAGGAGTTGCAGCAGATCCTAGGCTTTGCCAACTACTACAACAGGTTCGTGCCGCAGTACGCTAAGTTAGCAGCGCCAATGACCGACCTACTGAAAAAGGATACGCCCTTCAAGTGGGATACTCCTCATCAGCAAGCCATGGAACAGCTACAAACAACACTGACTACAGCACTAGTACTTATCCTACCGGATCCAGACAAGGACTACATAGTTGAAGCAGACGCTAGTGACCAAGCAGTCGGAACAGTACTGATGCAGGATCACGGACACGGTTTACAGCCTATCGCCTATCTCAGTAAAAAGCTACACGGAGCAGAACTGAACTACCCCATTCACGACAAGGAAGCCTTAGCCATAGTCGTAGCCTTCAAGGCGTGGAGGTGTTACCTAAGAGGGAGCCAAGACAACAGTCTATACTGACCACTGCAGTCTCAGTTACCTTAAGTCATAGCCGACGCTCTCACGACGACAGGTGCGGTGGGTGGACTTCCTGGAAACTCACTTCCACTATGACATCGTCTACAAGCCCGAGCTACACAACAAGGCAGACGCATTGAGCCGCCCCGGTCATGTAGCAGGCATCCAACTTGACGGGATGAACCTTCTGCTCAAGGGTCTATTCCAACATGGGTACTCCGTAGACGCAGAGATCGCTACAGCACAGAAACAGAAGCTGTTACAGTGGGAGAAAGACTTAGCTG
>CANJKZ010000304.1:0-62015 GCA_947471745.1 Closterium sp. Naga37s-1 | reverse complement strand
GACGATAAGGGGAGACATGACGCGCTACCTTCGGCGCCGCGCATCGGCATCGTCAACGGTCGACCTGCCGCATCTTCTGAGGATGGCGCACCTGGTATGCAGAAACCGGCGCATGGTATGCAGAAAACGGCAGGGGAGCAGTTGACAGGGGAGCAGATCAGCGGCAGCACGTCGAGCAACGTTGTGGAGGTCATCGGCGAAGTTGCAGGGGAGTCATCTAGAGACAGTTCTTCGAGCGACTTAGTGGAAATCAAGCCGCCGACACGGCATTCCACCCGCTCCAACTTTGGTGTGCCTCCAAAGAAATGGGCCGATGTGTGCCCGGTATTCGCTAACACACTTCTCGATGATGCAAATGCGGCTACCACGCTGCCAGAACTGGATCCCGATGTGCCCGCTAATCCTGAACGCCGGTGGGATATCGGAACGATGACAGTCAAGGAAGCGCTTGCGAGCTGGAAGGGGAAGGCGGTGAAAGCGGTAATGGACGAGGAGATGCGTAGCATCCTCACCAATGGAACATGTGAGTTGGTGCCTCGACCGTGCTGCGTCAATGTCATGAAGAACCGGTAGGTTCTTACGACAAAGTACAACGCTGACGACACGGTCGCTCGCGAGAAGGCACGGCTCGTCGTAAAGGGATTTACGCAGATTTATGGCGCTGATTACAATGAGACGTATTCCCCGGTTGGCAGCTACGTCGCACTGCGCATTTTCCTCTCTATCGTCCCAGTACTCGATCTACACATCATACAAGGACATGAAAAACGCATACCTGCAGAGCAAACTGGACCGCGTTCTGTACATGGAGTAGCCATCGCACTACAACGACGGTACATCTCGCGTCTGCAAGCTTCTGAAAAGTTTGTACGGGCTCAAACAGAGCCCCCTGCTGTGGTATTCGGAACTCGACAACGTACTCATTGGCGGCGGATGGAGCAAGAGTCAGGAGGACGAAGCGCTCTACTTCAAGTTCGGTGCTGATGGAGTCAGTTGCTGCCTGCTCGTCTACATTGACGACTTGCTCGCAGCAAGTAGCAGCCTCAAGATGCTGAAGGACCTCCGTGAGCTTCTGCAAAACACATTCGAGCTGCGGAAAATTACCCCCGTGCAGAAGTATTTGGGGCTGGAGATTGTGCGCGACAGGTCTGCGCGAAAGCTGTGGCTGTACCAAAGTGCATAAGTGGACAAACTACGTCGCCGTTTTGTGGGCGAAGAGCAGACAGGTCGTCGCCCGAAAATGCCTATTTCGGTCGACGCGTACACCGAGCTAACATTTGATGACGGGGAGTATCAGGCTCGTGTAGAGGAAGAGCATCGCCAGAAAGTAGGTTCGCTCCAGTTTGCCGCAACCACGACCCGTCCTGACATCGCATACGCATGCAGCAAGTTGGGCTCGGGGTTGACGATTCGCAGTGACCAGCACTGGAGGGAGCTGGACCGCTGCATTGACAACGTGGTGGACACCCGCGATTTCGCCCTCAAGTTTGGTGTTGGACTGGATACTCTGCGCCTGGTGGGGTATGCGGATTCCGATGACGCGGGTGACCGACAGACGCGCAACAGTACTAGTGGATACGTTTTTGTGCTTGGCGGAGCTGCAGCTTCGTGGGCAAGTCAGAGGATTAAGTGCATGACGTTATCCTCAACGGAGTCCGAGTACATTGCAGCAACGGAGGCCGGCAAGGAGGCACGCCGTTTGCGCTTTCTTCTCGCCGAATTTCGGCTTCTAGATGCTGGGGTGCCGACCGTCATCCACGTGGACAACTCATCTGCGATTGCGATTGCGGAAGGGTTAGGGCTCAAGGGGAGACTCAAGCACATGGAGAGGCGGCACATCTGGCTGTAGCAGATGGTGAAGCGCAACAAACTTGGGCTTACGTACATCCCAACAAGCGAGCAGCCCGCGGACTATCTCACGAAGGCATTGCATTCTCCGGCATTCAAGCGCTGCTCTGTTGCCGTTGGGCAAGTCAATCTTGCAGAAGATGCGCGTGACAACGCTTAGGATTAGGTGCCATGTCCTTCAACATCGCTGGTGCGGTGAGTATGCGTGTGCGGAAAACACGCGGACGAGTATCAGGATCGTCACCCTGTTGTACTGTATTATTTCCTTTCGTTTTGTGTGGTGTGATAACTCCTCAGTTGCCCAGGCACGAGCAGGGCAGGGGAGTGTTAAGGCGAAGCCCTGCACGCGCTTGGTCTCGCGTGTAGCAGCCCTATGCGGAGTAGTGAGACTTCGCATACCGAATACCGGTTTCACCTGTATTGCGGTATTTGCCATATACACTCCAATCTGTGCAATTCGCTATGCACAATCCGACATTGGACCAGGGAAGGGACGACATTGCACAAACGCGTATGTGCAACTGTCAGTGTTGCAAGAACCTGCGCAACTACTCCTGGGCAGGTAGAAATTCACCTGATGGTATTTTCACCTAGCGGTGCCAACCTGGAACCGCATACTAGAGTAGGTGCTTGCACGTTCTTCTTGAACAACATTCTTCATGTACAACGTATTCGTAGAACGTTTTTGCACACGTCACTATGCTTCTCTATAAGGTTCATGTTGTTTTTGTTGTAGTCAATCAATTAATGAAGTTATTTCTTTCCGTTACTGCATACCAAGTTGGCATCAGTATTCGGTTTCCACAAGTCGGAATTCGGTTTACAAGTATCCGCTTTGCAACTCTGCGCCTAGGCTCTCCCACAATCGCCTATTTTCCGCACATGTATCCCACTTGCTCACACAGCGCCAGAAACCCGCTGGTGTAATATTGGACGGAACTGCGTTGGCGCCAAGTGCGGAGCTCTGACTCGCCGCGATCGAAGCCGCGATTGGCTCAAATCGAGCGCGCAGACCTGCGCACCACATTAGGGAACCTCCACGAAATACGACGGCGCACAGGGTCCGGTTTGTCCTTCCCGTGTCGGTAGAGTCGCGTAGTCGTTCGGCTTTGTGACGATGACACGCCACCAATCCATGGCGGGTCCTCGCAACAGTGATACGGCGTAGCGAATCTTCGCCGTATCCTCCGAGACGTAGTTGGCGTAAAAAAACACGTTCATCATGAACAACCACGCCTGAACGGTTGGACCATCCCGTTGACTCGGGTCAAAACATGGCGGACGCTGCGGCTTCAGCGGCATCGTTGACGGTAGTGCCGAATCGTTGGTCGGTGCCGAAATCGTGGCGCGAGGCTGGTTCCTGGCCGCATTCGTCGCTTCGGGGTGTGTCGTGCCGTGGTCGTCGTCGTCTCCGTCATGGCGGACGACGCCATCATTGGCTGCGCTCGCGGGTTGCCCCAGACTTCCTTGTTGCGATGCCTGTGGTGCGGGTTGTCCCGGAGTGCCAGGTGCTTGTGACTGTACTTGTTGTGCTCGTGCGACGTCATTTTGCAGGGACGTGCGTTCCGTCGTCAGCGCCGCGATTTCTTCCGTGCTCTCATGCAGTTGGCGCAGCAATTCATTCAGGCGGTCCTGCGTAAGTATAGTGACGTCGATATGTTCAGCCATTGCGAAGGGTGTCGGCTCAGATTAGTCTAGGCGCAGTCGTGGTTGCACGCGTTTATGAGAGAACGCGAGGACAGCGGCTCCTAGGTGCTAAGGGGCGTGAGTCCCTTCGAGTGAAAAATCAAAAGTTGATTTCATGGGGTGCGGAGATGCGCGGTCCGAAAGAAAGTGGCTCTGATAACCAAGTGTTACGGGTGCAATGGATCGAGGTAGCGAGGATTCCACTCAAGGTGTCAAATTACTACAAAATGTGAGAAGGCATGAGCGAACATTTGTATGCGAAACATGGAAACGGTAACGCGGTGCGTGCGAGCTAGCTAGTGCTAGGCTGGCATCGAAGCTCGGGCTAGTCCCGAAGCGTAGGCCGACATGGCCGGGCCAGCGGTGCATGGTTTGGTGAAACAGTTCGCGCGAAGTCGGCGAAGCCCCGTTAGCAGTAACGGGCGAACAACGGCTGCTGCTGTACGCTATGTTGGAGGTAAGGAATGTCAGAGAAAATTCCTTACAATAATGGAGAGTCCATCAGAGTAGAACTTTGGTGTCAAAACGATTCTTGTGTGGAATGCTATGGCGGGGGAAGAGGCCGAGGAGGAGGGTCAAGACCAGGTACGCCCCAAGCCGAGGAGGTTCGCCTTACATACAAGCCCAAACCTGTTTCGTTTTGCTTTGATAACAGCCTGGTAGGCTGTGGTGGTTACAGGTCAAATCTATTTGCCACCTGGCCTGTTCCTCCGCACGAGCCACCTGCGATTGGCCTCACCCAATAGTCAGCCCCAACCTCTGGGAGCCCCCAAGTCGAAGCGCTCTAATCGTAGACCGTTCGATAGACGATATCATAACAGAGTTCATCTTAGGAGTTCATCTCTCGTGCCCTGAGTCTCACCTCACCAACCAAGCAGCAGCGCTCTCCAGCTGTGAATCTCGCCTTGTGACAGCAGCGCACCGCAACCTTTCATCACGTTGGAGAAGGTGGTGGTTGACTCGGTTCGGAACGGTTTAGAACGGGAAACAACAAAATGTATCGGTTTGGAGAGATGCCACCACAATCAGGTACCCACCACACACCAACAGCATGTCTCCTCTCCACAATCCCAAGAAGCATTTCGTCAGGAAATGTTTCGTCTTTCAAGGCTACGCTGTCAGGATAATTTCAAGGTCTAGAGTGCTTCAGGCCTGTATTGTGTGCCAGCATTGAATGTGACGAGCATATTTTATTCTTGTTTTGTTGGAGCCAGACGTTTTCCCAGGTCTGGGTTGCTAAGTTCCTTCGCGGATTTCTGACTGAATACTCCAGTGTTGAACTTTGGCGCCTGTGCACTTCTCGTATTTGGGTTCTCCATCCTCCGCTTTGTCAGACGCATATGTTGACATTTTCCTAGGGTTGACTACAGCTTTCTCTTCAAAGTTGAGTCAAAATGAACCGCGCCAAAGCCGGTCGCAAAAAGGCCGAAGGGGGTGCCAGATCGTTGATCCCCTGTATAGTCTTCCTCATTTCCGCTGCGTGCGTCATTTTGGTCATTTCGTACACCGGCGCAAACATCGCCACTAAAACATCCGCGCAGCCCGGCGCAAAGAACCCGCGCGGAGGCGGGGAAAGCGCGGACGTCATGGAGGAAGGCGGGGGGGAGGGTGATGACGCGGGGGAAATTTCGTTCGTAAAGGGTGGCGTAGGCGCGGCGCCATTCCTGCCGGATTTCGATCTGAGCCGTCCAGTGGAGCACGGGCCGAAGGGGAAGCGGTTGAGTAAAGAGGAGCAGGAGTACGTGAGCGCGGAGGCGGAATACCAGGTGAGAAATAATGTTTAGCCCGGAATAAAAAATCGACATTTCGGGAAATGCATCAATATGAGACGGTCTGATCGGCAATGCGGAGGAGCAGGAGTGTGTGAGCGCGGAGGCGGAATACCAGGTGAGGAATCTGAAGTTATGTTGGATGTTGTTCTCGAAGCGTCGATCTGAGACAGCCCGATGACGGAAAGATGAATTCAGAGCAAGAGTAGGTGAGCGTGGAGGCGGAATATCAGACGAAAATCGCGACTCAATTCGTACGCGTCTAAATGCGCCGATTGGATACATTGTGAGGGAGATGGAGGAGGGGAAAATGTGAGCGCGGAGGCGGAACACCAGGCGAGAACTAGGAATAGTGCCAGTTACAGATTGCGATATCAATGTATATGTGTCAAAGTGTCACTGTCAGGTCAGGGTTATTTTCAGGGAGAAAGGAACTGTTCGGGTGGGAGAGTAAGAGGCGCTGGCGGTGGAAAGACGGAGCTTGATTTAGATGTCAGATATCAGTGTCTTGGGAGGAACGAATCTTGCAGGTGTTGCGTTGCGTGGCCTTATGTGTGTCAATGCTACATGCACCTTCACCTTATAGGTTATTGTTGTGACTTTTGAGTCGACTCAAAAGTCTTATGTGTGTCAATGCTACATGCACCTTTACCTTATAGGTTATTGTTGTGAATTTCATTGTCCGCTTCCACCAAACCCCCTTCCCCCCCCCCCCTCCCTCCCCCCAAACCCCCCTCCACTCCCCTATCTTCCTTTCTCCTCCGCCTCCTTCCCCAGATGCGTCTGGCGCGGCGGAACGAGCTGACAGGGGGCAAGCGCCCCGAGCCGCCGTTCCCGCGGTGGAAGCCGGGCAAGATCAAGGAGGTGTTCCTCACGCCCACCTACCCCTGCAAGCGCGCCGAGCGCCTGGGGGGCACGGGGGCGGACGGAGAAGGCGGAAAGGTGAGGGGGGCGGACGAAGGGAGGGGCAAGGTGAAGGTGGTTGGTAGGTCTGATCTGAGTGTGATGGATGATGGTGAGAAGCAGCCCTGGGTGGGAAAGGCCTTGATGGGAAGCCGGGCAAGATCAAGGAGGTCTTCCTCACGCCCATCTACCCCTGCAAGCACGCCGAGCGCCTGGGGGGCACGGGGGCGGACGGCGAGGGGGAAAGGGGCAGATTTGGTGTTGATGGGGTAACTCTACTGGTGGAGAAGGCCAAATGGACGAGTGAGAGATGAAATCTGCCCTTGAAATCTGTTTCCTTCTCCTTTTGCCCTTGACCCTTCCTCACTATCGCCTTCCTCCCCCTCCGCATCTTCTCTCAATTTCCAGTCTACCTCTAAATCCCCTCCCCGGTCCCTGTCCCCATTACCCCGTTCCCGTCCTGCCCCACCCTGCCCCCAACGCTGTTCCCCCTCTCCCCTGTCTTTGTCCCCGCCCGCCCCCGCCCCTGTTTCCCCCACTGGCAGTGGGTGTGCAACATCCGGAAACTGAGAGGGGGAGGCAGGAGGCCTATCGTGTTCCCATGCCCTTATCCCGTCCCGCCCTGCCCCTGTCCCCATGCCCCGGTTCCCCCTCACCCGCCCCGGTTCCCCCTCACCCGCCCCTGTTCCCCCTCACCCGCCCCGGTTCCCCCTCACCCGCCCCTGTTCCCCCTCACCCGCCCCGGTTCCCCCTCACCCGCCCCTGTTCCCCCTCACCCGCCCCGGTTCCCCCTCACCCGCCCCGGTTCCCCCTCACCCGCCCCTGTTCCCCCTCACCCGCCCCGGTTCCCCCTCACCCGCCCCGGTTCCCCCTCACCCGCCCCTGTTCCCCCTCACCCGCCCCGGTTCCCCCTCACCCGCCCCTGTTCCCCCTCACCCGCCCCGGTTCCCCCTCACCCGCCCCGGTTCCCCCTCACCCGCCCCTGTTCCCCCTCACCCGCCCCGGTTCCCCCTCACCCGCCCCGGTTCCCCCTCACCCGCCCCTGTTCCCCCTCACCCGCCCCGGTTCCCCCTCACCCGCCCCTGTTCCCCCTCACCCGCCCCGGTTCCCCCTCACCCGCCCCGGTTCCCCCTCACCCGCCCCTGTTCCCCCTCACCCGCCCCTGTTCCCCCTCACCCGCCCCTGTTCCCCCTCACCCGCCCCTGTTCCCCCTCACCCGCCCCTGTTCCCCCTCACCCGCCCCTGTTCCCCCTCACCCGCCCCTGTTCCCCCTCACCCGCCCCTGTTCCCCCTCACCCGCCCCTGTTCCCCCTCACCCGCCCCTGTTCCCCCTCACCCGCCCCTGTTCCCCCTCACCCGCCCCTGTTCCCCCTCACCCGCCCCTGTTCCCCCTCACCCGCCCCTGTTCCCCCTCACCCGCCCCTGTTCCCCCTCACCCGCCCCTGTTCCCCCTCACCCGCCCCTGTTCCCCCTCACCCGCCCCTGTTCCCCCTCACCCGCCCCGGTTCCCCCTCACCCGCCCCTGTTCCCCCTCACCCGCCCCGGTTCCCCCTCACCCGCCCCGGTTCCCCCTCACCCGCCCCGGTTCCCCCTCACCCGCCCCGGTTCCCCCTCACCCGCCCCGGTTCCCCCTCACCCGCCCCGGTTCCCCCTCACCCGCCCCGGTTCCCCCTCACCCGCCCCGGTTCCCCCTCACCCGCCCCGGTTCCCCCTCACCCGCCCCGGTTCCCCCTCACCCGCCCCGGTTCCCCCTCACCCGCCCCGGTTCCCCCTCACCCGCCCCGGTTCCCCCTCACCCGCCCCGGTTCCCCCTCACCCGCCCCGGTTCCCCCTCACCCGCCCCGGTTCCCCCTCACCCGCCCCGGTTCCCCCTCACCCGCCCCGGTTCCCCCTCACCCGCCCCGGTTCCCCCTCACCCGCCCCGGTTCCCCCTCACCCGCCCCGGTTCCCCCTCACCCGCCCCGGTTCCCCCTCACCCGCCCCGGTTCCCCCTCACCCGCCCCGGTTCCCCCTCACCCGCCCCGGTTCCCCCTCACCCGCCCCGGTTCCCCCTCACCCGCCCCGGTTCCCCCTCACCCGCCCCGGTTCCCCCTCACCCGCCCCGGTTCCCCCTCACCCGCCCCTGTTCCCCCTCACCCGCCCCGGTTCCCCCTCACCCGCCCCTGTTCCCCCTCACCCGCCCCTGTTCCCCCTCACCCGCCCCTGTTCCCCCTCACCCGCCCCTGTTCCCCCTCACCCGCCCCTGTTCCCCCTCACCCGCCCCTGTTCCCCCTCACCCGCCCCTGTTCCCCCTCACCCGCCCCTGTTCCCCCTCACCCGCCCCTGTTCCCCCTCACCCGCCCCTGTTCCCCCTCACCCGCCCCTGTTCCCCCTCACCCGCCCCGGTTCCCCCTCACCCGCCCCGGTTCCCCCTCACCCGCCCCGGTTCCCCCTCACCCGCCCCGGTTCCCCCTCACCCGCCCCGGTTCCCCCTCACCCGCCCCGGTTCCCCCTCACCCGCCCCTGTTCCCCCTCACCCGCCCCGGTTCCCCCTCACCCGCCCCTGTTCCCCCTCACCCGCCCCGGTTCCCCCTCACCCGCCCCGGTTCCCCCTCACCCGCCCCGGTTCCCCCTCACCCGCCCCTGTTCCCCCTCACCCGCCCCGGTTCCCCCTCACCCGCCCCTGTTCCCCCTCACCCGCCCCGGTTCCCCCTCACCCGCCCCGGTTCCCCCTCACCCGCCCCTGTTCCCCCTCACCCGCCCCTGTTCCCCCTCACCCGCCCCTGTTCCCCCTCACCCGCCCCTGTTCCCCCTCACCCGCCCCTGTTCCCCCTCACCCGCCCCTGTTCCCCCTCACCCGCCCCTGTTCCCCCTCACCCGCCCCTGTTCCCCCTCACCCGCCCCTGTTCCCCCTCACCCGCCCCGGTTCCCCCTCACCCGCCCCTGTTCCCCCTCACCCGCCCCGGTTCCCCCTCACCCGCCCCGGTTCCCCCTCACCCGCCCCTGTTCCCCCTCACCCGCCCCTGTTCCCCCTCACCCGCCCCTGTTCCCCCTCACCCGCCCCTGTTCCCCCTCACCCGCCCCTGTTCCCCCTCACCCGCCCCTGTTCCCCCTCACCCGCCCCTGTTCCCCCTCACCCGCCCCTGTTCCCCCTCACCCGCCCCTGTTCCCCCTCACCCGCCCCTGTTCCCCCTCACCCGCCCCTGTTCCCCCTCACCCGCCCCTGTTCCCCCTCACCCGCCCCTGTTCCCCCTCACCCGCCCCTGTTCCCCCTCACCCGCCCCTGTTCCCCCTCACCCGCCCCTGTTCCCCCTCACCCGCCCCTGTTCCCCCTCACCCGCCCCTGTTCCCCCTCACCCGCCCCTGTTCCCCCTCACCCGCCCCGGTTCCCCCTCACCCGCCCCTGTTCCCCCTCACCCGCCCCGGTTCCCCCTCACCCGCCCCGGTTCCCCCTCACCCGCCCCGGTTCCCCCTCACCCGCCCCGGTTCCCCCTCACCCGCCCCGGTTCCCCCTCACCCGCCCCGGTTCCCCCTCACCCGCCCCGGTTCCCCCTCACCCGCCCCGGTTCCCCCTCACCCGCCCCGGTTCCCCCTCACCCGCCCCGGTTCCCCCTCACCCGCCCCGGTTCCCCCTCACCCGCCCCGGTTCCCCCTCACCCGCCCCGGTTCCCCCTCACCCGCCCCGGTTCCCCCTCACCCGCCCCGGTTCCCCCTCACCCGCCCCGGTTCCCCCTCACCCGCCCCGGTTCCCCCTCACCCGCCCCGGTTCCCCCTCACCCGCCCCGGTTCCCCCTCACCCGCCCCGGTTCCCCCTCACCCGCCCCGGTTCCCCCTCACCCGCCCCGGTTCCCCCTCACCCGCCCCGGTTCCCCCTCACCCGCCCCGGTTCCCCCTCACCCGCCCCGGTTCCCCCTCACCCGCCCCGGTTCCCCCTCACCCGCCCCGGTTCCCCCTCACCCGCCCCGGTTCCCCCTCACCCGCCCCTGTTCCCCCTCACCCGCCCCTGTTCCCCCTCACCCGCCCCTGTTCCCCCTCACCCGCCCCTGTTCCCCCTCACCCGCCCCTGTTCCCCCTCACCCGCCCCTGTTCCCCCTCACCCGCCCCTGTTCCCCCTCACCCGCCCCTGTTCCCCCTCACCCGCCCCTGTTCCCCCTCACCCGCCCCTGTTCCCCCTCACCCGCCCCTGTTCCCCCTCACCCGCCCCTGTTCCCCCTCACCCGCCCCTGTTCCCCCTCACCCGCCCCTGTTCCCCCTCACCCGCCCCTGTTCCCCCTCACCCGCCCCTGTTCCCCCTCACCCGCCCCTGTTCCCCCTCACCCGCCCCTGTTCCCCCTCACCCGCCCCTGTTCCCCCTGTTCCCCCTCACCCGCCCCTGTTTCCCCCACGGGCAGTGGGTGTGCAACATCCGGAAACTGAGAGGAGGGGGCAGGAGGCCTATCGTGTACAGGTGAGGTGATTGAAGGGGGTGGGGGTACTGAAGGGGGTGGGGAGCGGAGAAGGTGTGTGGGGGGGGTGTGTGGGTAAAGAGCGAAGGGAGAGTGGAGGGAGAGACAGTGGGCGTGTGACATCTCGAAACTGAGAGGGGCAGGGAAGAGGGAAAGGTGTGGGTAAAGGTTAGGGGAAATTAGGAAGGTGAGGGAGGTGGGGTGGGGAAAAGGTTGGGGGGGTGGTGATGGGAAAACCGAGGGGAGTGGGGATTGGTGGGGAAGAATAAGAGGTGGAAGAACCGTGTGAGGGAGGGGGAAATCAAAGAAAGAAGGAACAGGAAGCGGAAAAAGACCCTTTAGATAGATTTGAGTTTACTCAAAACTAGACCCTTTAGATAGATTTGAGTTTACTCAAAACTAGACCCTTTAGATAGATTTGAGTTTACTCAAAACTAGACCCTTTAGATAGACCTTTTCCATCTCGTTTCCCTCTTCTCCCTCCCCTTTCTCCCTTCCTTGCAGTGTGGGCAGTGCAGGGGAAACCTCCTTCGAGCAGGCTGTGAGGGAGCGGCTGCGCACCAAGGCGTTCACCTTCGACCCGTTTCTGGACGACCAGCAGGCAGCAGCGCTGCGAGCCAAGCACCTGCTGCGGTACATCCCCATCGGCCTTGGTGCGGGCAAGCAGCTCTCTGCTTTACGGCGGGGGGCGCCGGGGAAGCGGTTTGCCACGCTGGCCCAGCTGATGGGGAAGCTCAACCACTCGCATATTGACGTTCTCAAGGTGAGTTTGTGTGCTCAAACGTCTTATAACGAGGACACGAATTGATGGTTCAAATGGAGGGAGGGTGTGTATTGGCATGGCTTACATGAGGCCAAGCACCTCCTGCTCTACATCCCCATCGGCCTGGGCGCGGGCAAGCAGCTCTCTGCTCTCCGGAGAGGGGCGCCGGGAAAGCGGTTTGCCACGCTGGCTCAGCTGATGGGGAAGCTCAATCACTCTCACATCGACGTGCTGAAGGTGTGTATTGTCTCACGTCACGTCTTATATGAGCCCAAGCACCTGCTGCGGTACATCCCCATCAGGCTGGGCGCGGGGAAGCAGCTGTCGGCGCTCAGGAGAGGGGTGCCAGGGAAGAGTTTTGCCACGCTGGCCCAGCTGATGGGGAAACTGAACCACTCTCACATGGTGCGCCGCAGGATATAGCACCCCAAGCACCTCCTGTGGTACATCCCCTTCGGGCTGCCCTACTTGCCATCCCCCCTCAGCATGTGCCTTGCTCTGTGTCAGTGTCACCCCTTTCTCTCCCCATTTCGCTCCTTTGTCTCAGATCGACTGTGAGCATTGTGAGGAGCGGCTCAGGGAATATCTGCACACCCCCCCCCCATTCCATCAGCCCTTCCCTTGCAACACGTGACTTTCTCTGTCACTGTCCATTCTCTCACCCCCCCATCCCCCCTCCTTTCCCCCTTTTCCCCTCAGATTGACTGTGAGCGCTGTGAGGAGCGGCTCATGGAGGATCTGCTCAACACGTTTGGCAAGGAGAATCCACCAGCAGAGCAAATCCTAGTGGAGATTCACCAGTGAGTCACTCGTTACCATGTATTACCATGCAGTTACTGCAGCTCGAGAACTCAAATTGATGAATGGTACTAATGTAATATTCCATATGGATACACAAACACACATGTGATCTGCAATATCCTGCTGTGTTCCCTTGTTGGTTACAGAAGCACGAGTTTACTCATGCTCTATACCCCCTGTCCCCCACACCCTTCCACGCCCAATCAGGATTCGCCACGTGGCCAGGACCACGCAAGTCCTCTTCCCATTGGAGGACATGGGTTACCGCCTCTTCAATGCAGAGGCCAACCCACGCTGTAACAGCTGCTACGAACTCTCATTTGTTCATGAAAACTTCTTAAAGCCCAAATCCATGTTTCCGACTCCTGAGGCTCCTGCTACTGCCGGTGATGCTGCTGGTGCCGGGGATGCTGCTGGTGCCGGGGATGCTGCTGCTGATACTGCGGCTGATACTGCTGAAGCTGCTGCTGATGCGGCTGCTGACGCTGTTGCTGCTGCCGCTGCGGATTCAACTGCAGAAGATCCTGCAAGTAATGCCAACCCTGGTGGCGATGCAGGGGGTGAAAGCCAATAACTGTTTAGGTCCAATTGATTTGGCGTTTCATTGGCTGTAGTGACAAAGAGTAGCAGGTAAAGTTGCAGTTTCAGGAACCAAGGCTGTAGTGACAAAGAGTAGCAGGTAAAGTTGCAGTATCAGGAACCAATAACAGAACACAGGCTTACAGGTTTCCAGAGTTAGTGACATGCAGTATCAGTAAGCAGTTATTTTGTGTCATTGCACAAAACTGTTGGTGCCAACACCAAGTACACTAGTTGGTGTATGACACAGCTCATCCGCGGATGAGGAGGATGGTGAAGAGCACCCGTATGAATCCTCTAGCGAGGAAGCCAAAAGCGATTCCTTGCTTTCTTCACAGTTGCGAGTGCCCCCAATACTGCCGAGTCTCGGGACTTCAAAACAGACAGCTCTTTTTGTGCTTCCCTTTGCTGACAGAACCCATGGATGCGACAGAACTCCATCAATGCTCAGTCTCTTCGTCGGGTCGACCTCCATCATCCGACGGACGAGATCTTTCAAGCCGCTCGACACGGACGGCCAAGGACTGACGGCGAAATCGACCGGCAGCAATTCCCTGCGTTCGTTAGGAAACGCGGGCCAGTCGGCGCATACCATCATGTACAGAACCACACCGAGAGACCAGACGTCGGCTTTAAAGCTTTTGTATACATTTGAAAGAGGGAGGTTCAAAAGTTTTGAGAT
Organism: Closterium sp. Naga37s-1; assembly: GCA_947471745.1. Taxonomy (NCBI): domain Eukaryota; kingdom Viridiplantae; phylum Streptophyta; class Zygnematophyceae; order Desmidiales; family Closteriaceae; genus Closterium; species Closterium sp. Naga37s-1. Next base: position 48,560 of record CANJKZ010000304.1, on the reverse strand, counting down.
TTGAAATATTGGTAACCCAATTACAGCTAGTTCACTCTCTGAACAAGGGAGGGAGATCTCCCCGACACCCAGCACTCGCTGGTGATTCAAAACTTTTGGGTCGACAAAAGTATACGAAATCCAGCCTACGTGAGATCTACGCCAGTACGCTCTACGGGCAGCATAATACGTAGCTAAGCACATCGCGACTCAACAGCCAGCGCAAATTACCCTCGTTTCCGACACAAACCTAGACGCGTGGGGCAGTTTAGTGTAATTATAGGGATAAACCAACGTCAGTTCCGCCCTCTCACGCAGCGATCCCGCGGGACCTCCTCTCACGGCCTCGCCTCGTCGTCCGTCGTGTCGCCTCACGACGCTGCCTCCTCACGCCACCGTGAACGCGTACGACTCGTCTCAAACTGCCGAACACGCACGATCACAGTCGCGGCCCGATCGCACAGCCTCGCTACCATGTTTCCGCACTAGCCCCGGCAGCCGCACTTGAGTGCGCGAACGACTGCATTCCAACCCCTTCCCGCCTCCTCGTTTCCCTTCTTGCCACCCCAATTCGCGTTCCAGCCTCCTCGTTTCCCCTTTCCGCTCCCCAGTACCCCTTCCCGCCTCCCCGTTTCCCCTTGCCCGCCTCCCCAATTCCCCTTCGCGCTCCCCGTTTCCCCTTCCCGCCTCTCCGTTTCCTCTTCCCGCCCCCCATTACCCCTTCCCGCCTCCCCGTTTCCCCTTTCCGCTCCCCATTACCCCTTCCCGCTTCCCCGTTTTCCCTTCCCGCTCCCCATTACCCCTTCCCGCCTTCCCGTTTCCCCTTCCTGCCTCCCCAATTCCCGTTCCCGCCTCCCCGTTTCCCCTTCCCGCTCCCGACTTCCCCTTCCCGCCTCCCCGTTTCCCCTTCCCGCCTCCCCGTTTCCCCTTCCCGCTCCCCTTTTCCCCTTCCCGCTCCCCGTTTCCCCTTCCCACCTTCCCGTTTCCCCTTCCCGCTCCCCATTACCCATTCCCGCCTCCCCGTTTCCCCTTCCCGCTCCCCGTTTCCCCTTCCCACCTTCCCGTTTCCCCTTCTCGCTCCCCATTACCCATTCCCGCCTCCCCGTTTCCCCTTCCCGCTCCCCATTTCCCATTCCCGCCTCCCCGTTTTCCCTTCTCTACTCCTCAATTCTCATTCCAGCCTGCACGTTTCCCCTTCCCGCTCCCCGTTTCCCCTTCCCACCTCCCTGTTTCCCCTTCCCGCTCCCCATTACCCCTTCCCGCCTCCCCATTTCCCATTCCCGCTCCCCATTACCCCTTCCCGCCACCCCCCTTCCCGCCTCCCCATTACCCCGTTTCCCCCCTTTCTCCCTCTCGTTTCCCCCCCTTCTCCCTCTCGTTTCCCCGCCTCCCCCTCTCGTTTACCCCCCTTCCCCCTCTCATTCCCCCCCCTTCTCCTCATTATTTTCCCTGCTTCTCCCTCTCATTTCCCCCCTGCATTACCCTTCCCCTCCCTGCATTACCCTTCCCCTCCCTGCATTACCCTTCCCCTCCCTGCATTACCCTTCCCCTCTTTTTCACGATCCTCCTGCCTTTCCCTCTTTTCCCCTCTCGTGCTGCCTTTCTCTCTTTTCAGCTCTCTTCAACAAGTGTTGAACAAATTATGACCAGCTAGAGCTGGGGACAACCCTCCATGTATCTTGAGTTGAGTACAACACACGTCAGATGTCGCATACAATGCTGTGCTGTGCCCATGTGCATCATGCAAGGATGCTGTACGCAAAGAAGGGAAGTTGTGTCTAGGTACAGTCATCAACATTTCCAATGTATTATGACATGCTATGCTATGCTATCAATTCACTTGATTGATACGCTAACAGCACACACAAGCTGGAACTTCCTGCCTATTGATTTGGTTTCACTAAGCTGCTAAGAGCAGCACTCAGAATGAGAAGGCCTGATGTCCTTCGTGTCGTGCTGTTGAAAAAAAACAAACAAACAAACAAAATTATAGACAAGGGCAAGCTGCAGAAGAAACAGAGGGTAAGCTGGAGGGGAAGGGAGGGGAAGCAAAGGGGGAGCAAGGGTTGCACGGGGGGAAGTAAGGAAGGGTAAGCAAAGGGGGGAGGAGGGGAAGGACTGTGCAGCATGTGAGGGCGCTGCAGCTCCCTCACGCGCGCCAGCAGCATGAGCGCACTCACCTGCCGGCAGGGTGGGGGCAGGGAAGGGTAAGGAGGGGGGAAATGAGGGAAAGGAGAGGGGGGAATGAGGGGAGGGAGAGGGGAAAACGAGGGGAAGGAGGGGTAAAGGAGGGGACGGAGAAAGGGAGAGGAGAGGACGGATAAGGGGAAATGTGGGAAACAAGAGGAACGAGAGGATGAAATGAGGGGAGAGGGGGAAACAAGGGGACGGAGTAGGGGAAATGCGAGAAACGAGATGGGGAGATGAGGGTAAGGAAAGGGTGAATGAGGAGAAGGAGAGGGCGAAATGAGGGGAAGGAGAGGGGGAAATGAAGAGGGAGAAAGGGGGGAAGTGAGGGTGAGCAGGGGGAGAAATGAGAGGGAGCAGGGGGGGAAAATGAGAGGGAGCAGGGGGGGAAATGAGAGGGAGCAGGGGGGGAAATGAGAGGGAGCAGGGGAAGAAATGAGAGGGAGCATAGGGGGGAAATGAGAGGAAGAAAGGGGGAAAATGAGGGGGAGAAGGGGGGGAAACGAGAGGGGGGGAAGCGGGGAAATGAGAGGGGGAAGAGAGGGAAATGAGAGGGAGAAGGGGGGAAATGAGAGGGAGAAGTTGGGGAAATGAGAGGAGGAGGGGAAACGAGAGGGGGAAGGGTGGGAAACGAGAGGGAGGAGGGAGAGAAATGAGAGGGGGAAGGGGGGAATACGAGAGGGGGAAGGGGGAGTTACGAGAGGGAGGAGGGGGGGAAATGAGAGGGAGAAGGGGGGAAAACGAGATTGATAAGGGGGGGAAACGAGAGGGGGAAAGGGGGGAAATGAGAGGCGGAAGGGGGGAAAACGAGAGGGAGAAAGGGGGGAAACGAGAGGGAAGAGCGGGGGAAACGAGAGGGAGGAGGGGGGGGAATGAGAGGGAGAAGGGGGGGAAACGAGAGGGGGAAAGCGGGGAAATGAGAGGGGGAAGAGGGAAATGAGAGGGAGAAGGGGGGAAATGAGAGGGAGAAGTTGGGGAAATGAGAGGAGAAGGAGGGGAAACGAGACGGGGAAGGGGGGGAAACGAGAGGGAGGAGGGGGGGAAATGAGAGGGAGAAGGGGGGGAAACGAGAGGCGGAAGGGGGGGAAAGGAGAGGCGGATGGGGGGGGAACGAGAGGGAGAAGGGGGGGAAACGAGTGGGTGGAGGGGGGAAACAAGAGGGAGGATGGGTGGAAACGAGATGGAGAAGGGGGGGAAACGAGAGGCAGAAGGGGGGAAAATGAGAGGCGGAGGGGGGGGGGAACGAGAGGGAGAAAGGGGGGAAACGAGAGGGAGGAGCTCCGGGAAAATGAGAGGCGGAAGGGGGGGAAACGAGATTGAGGAAACGAGAGGCGGAAGGGGGGGAAATGACGAAATAAGGTTATGAGCCAAGCAGCGCGTGAGGCAAGTATTTTGCCGATTCGCAGGTGAGGCATGCGGCGGGTGAGGCGAGAAGCGGGTGACGCGCTAAACGGATTTCGCGAGCACCGTGTTTGGCGAGGAGCGGGTATCGCGATCAGCGGGTTTCGCCATCAGCGGGTTTCGCCATCAGCGGGTTTCGCGATGCATAATGGCGCTAGGCGAGAAGCCCGCAGGGTGGAACGCGACGGCTCACTGAATAATTTATCGCTGGTTCGACGATTGCATCGCAGCGAGCCAGCATAATGCAACTCGTCGAGGCGCTCGCCCGTGTGCCGCATGGCATCGCTCGACGAATGCTACGCGACGGCCCATCCGAATGCAAACCGCCCCTGCAGCTAAAGGCTTTTGTATAGCCCCGTGTCCCCTTACCACGGGCGATTAGGTCAGGGTGAGTAGTTGCGCTGCTAGTTCTATCAAGGCCTTTCCTAGTAATTAGTTGCTTATACTTGCGTTTGTGAGTGTCGCTCAAGGGTTGGGTGACGGGAGAGTTTCTCGTGTTCCCACCCCTCAATCCTCCAAATTTTCGCAACCCCTCTCGCCAAGCCCCTTTCTTTTCGTTGGGGCGAAATCTTGGTGGCTACTGTTCCACCACAAACAGTACTTTCAAATGTATACGAAAGCTTTAAGATCGTGTCCCTGACACGCAAGCACCTCGGGCGCCTCGTACGGATATCTCCCGACCACGTTTCTCAATTCCTTGCCGTTGCGAATCTCCTGAGCCAATCCAAAGTCTCCGATTCGAACCTCAATATCTTCAAGCCCGCAATTGGACTGAAGGTGTTTATCTTCCGCCTCGGAGGGAGTTGTACGAGAAGTGGAGATTGCAGTAGCTTGTTGATGCTGGGTTGTCAGCGCAGATATCGGTACAGATTTTAGGGCCTTGGATGACGTCAGCAGGATGTTTTCGGGCTTGATGTCGCGATGAGCCACGTCGAAGTGGTGGCACCAACGAAGCCCTCTAGCAATCTGAAGAAATATGTGCCTCGCGATCAGTTCATCCAGGCCGTTGGTTTCCGCGATGAGATCGAACAGGTCCCCACTCGTGCAGAGATCCGTCATCAAGTAAAACGCATCGTCGTCTTCGTATGCTTCGCGAAGAGAAAGAACATTCTTGTGGCCCGATAGTAGACTCATTGTAGTCACTTCGTTGTAAACTCCTTCCATTTGGAAGGAGGAAAGCCCTGACTTGAGAATCACCTTGCACGCATGAAGACTTCCTGATGTTCGGTCGACGCATCGCCAAACCCTTCCAGAATTACCCTCACCAATTATGTCAGAAAATGTGAAACGCTTTCGCATCTCGCCAGCAGACGGCAGGAAATGCTCCATTTTTCAGGCGTCGCGCTGGATTTGCAAGAAGTTGTCAGAGAAAGAAGACGAGGGGTTGTGCAAGGGAACTGATTAGGGAAAGTAACGCAAAGGTGCTTGCAATTACCGCGCCCATTCACGAAATCAGCTGCTGTTATATAGGAAGTTTGAAATGAGCGGAAGAGCCGAGTTTCCTGGCGGAAGAATCATCGAATCGTCAGATCCCATGGCTGTCATATCATGAGAGAAATGAGAGAGGCACACTGGGACCAACGCTTGGAGCGTTGTTTCTGACTGTTGCCCTTTGCAGTGAGCAAGCAAGCATTCTTTCCTTTAAAGCGACGGTGCACATTTGCCACCCAAAACCCAGAACCCTGGCGAACTGTTACTGCGGATGGAAAGTGTCCGCACGAAATCCTGGTTTTCGCCAGCCAGCACTTTCGCGCTGGCAAGCCTGGTTCAAAAAAAAAACTTCTGAACCCAACACTGCCAAAAGTTGCCCGTCGCTTTAAAGCGACGGTGCACATTTGCCACCCAAAACCCAGAACCCTGGCGAACTGTTACTGCGGATGGAAAGTGTCCGCACGAAATCCTGGTTTTCGCCAGCCAGCACTTTCGCGCTGGCAAGCCTGGTTCAAAAAAAAAACTTCTGAACCCAACACTGCCAAAAGTTGCCCGTCGCTTTAAGCTTTTGATCTGGCGGCCAGCTTGCATACATGATCCGATTGCAGGTAAAGATTGCCCTCACATGTCCCATCGAAAACGGTAGTTTCCCCTCATCACCCCACCCAACCGTTCTAGATGGTTATCTGAACCCTGTTTACCGAGCTTCACCCGAAGGAGCTTTTGGGATGCCCACCTGAGGTTGCTGAAGGGGGACTGAGGAGACAGTGGATCAAGGCAGGAGGCGGAGTGGTGTGGCCGTGGTAGGCGAATTCGACATTTTGCATATCTTTTTGCGGTCTGCTGCGAAAGGACTTCGGTTCGGTTGATAAGACTTTTTGTTTTGCCCCACTGCACCACAGTGGTCGAAAGGCTGCAGCATGCGATATCGCGGCCACGATTCGAAAAAGGGCAGGAAACAGAATGTATGTCACACATTCTCCAATCGCCTTGCTGGAAAACATGTACACTACAGACAGGAACTCCTGTGTCTATCGTTGGATTGTGTTTGTTGTAAGTTGTAACGGATTGGTTCTGGTTCTCGATTCAAACGCCACCAGCAGCATGTCAGGGCTTGGACAGCTTGTCCAACGTCTTTCCCACCATGCTGAGTTTTTATGGAGACTTTTGTTCTGTGCCTTTCTGCAGCCCATGGCATCCACTCTGGCAGCAAGAAATGTCGCTAATGATCCTGAGCTGGATTCTCACTCTGCGGTTTTGGACATTGGTTCTGTGTCCTCAGCTCACTTGCATTATCCTGTGTCGGTTCGCTTGTCAATAATGGAAGATAGTACAAACGACGCATGCATTGTAGGTGTCAGAAGAAATGGCAGGAGTAGCACCAATGAACTGTTGGTGCTTTATTCTTGCCTTCAATATAAAGCTCCCCCTTATTCAAGCGTCTCCTGTCTGCGCTATCCATGGGTTATAACGAGGTTTCAAGCAGATGTGCGCAGGGCTCCCCTAATTTTGTCCAAAACCGCAGCACGGTCTCCACCGTTGTTGGAACCTTCTCCCTCATCCTCCACGTCAGACTTGCCCAGATCCAGAAACTGTTCATCGGGCTCTTCGGGAGCGGGTTGCTCCCTGCCGAAAACGGCGAATTTGCAGTCCGCGCGGAGAATGTCGGACACCTGGTAGTCCTTAGGGAAACCTTGAATCTTACTGTTCCAAACCGAATTCGATCCCTCTGTCTGCCTGGATTCCTCGGATCCTTGCTGCTGCTGCTTCTGATCCGAGGTCGAGTTCTCGTCTGCGGCCTTTTCAGCGCGAACGGTGTCCGTCAAAAGAGCGGATATCACCGAGTAGTCTAGGTTAGTCCCCTCCTCCATAGCCTCATCGCGATACATTTGTCCTAGGACGCCATGCACGTCCATGGAATAGTGCACCTGCTCCAGCTCGAGGTTAAGATGAACCATCGCGTCGCCGTCGCGCTGCAGCAGCGGGTGCGCGGCGCGCACGCGGATCTCCGCTTCCAGAAGGCCCTCGATGCGTATCGTGTACTTGTCCACATCAGCACTGCCCGGGCCCGACTTCTCGTGCGCGTCCATGGTGACCGTGGCCTGGCCGTCGAAGAGCGATAGCTCGTCGCCTAGCTGCTTGGGGGAAACAGAGAGAAAGAGGGGATGAGAGCGGATGAGAGAACCATTAGAGAGTGTGTGGTGAGATTCAGGGTTTGTTATTTCATCGGTACGTAGGAATCAGTAATTCAAACGGAAACTCACCATGAGCCTGGGAACAAGTGTCCCGTCAACTTCAAGGGCGGCCAAATAGCCCTCCCCTCGCGCCTCTTGCGGTCCGCGGCGCGACACAAATCGCATTGTGTGCACTGGCCTGTCCTTGCGCCCCTTCCCTGTGCTCTCCTCGCCTGCGACCGGTGCTTGCCACACGAACCCGAGCTCGCGGATCCAGACACGGGGCGTGGGCTGGTTGGCGGGGTTGGCGAGCGTGGTGCGGCGGTCGAGGTAGCCGCCGAGGCGCATGTTGATGTGAAGCTCGGGATCAGAGAAGAGGGAAAAGGAGCGCTCCGGGAGGGAGGTTTGCAGAGAGGAGGAGATGGCTGGTAAGTTCTTCTCCTTCCTGGGGGCATCGCCGTTGCACCGACCACCGACGCTGCAATGAAAGCACAGAAAAGAAGATATACATTAGTACCATTGCGGCAGTGCATCATGCAATGAAGCCGCGAAGACGGAGCAAGAGGGAAGAGTAAACAGTTGCAAGAGTTGGAAGGATAGCCGAGATACGGGTAACGTACTATGAGTTCGGGTCCTTAGGCGTGTAGACAGTCCTCTTGATCTCGGCCGAGTTGTCGCTGCTGCACAGGCTTGCAGTGTAGAGGTAACACAACCCACTTTCAACGAAGTAGTTCCAGTAACTGCAGTTCGCCTGTTCTCGGCACATGTTGCAGCAATCGGCTGGTTGAGCCGCCTTTCCAAGCCTCAGCCCGCCTCGAGCTGCAGGCAACTGAAATTTCTTGGACGAGGAAATATTGAACTTTCCGCGGAAAACATAACGCCCGCAGGTTCCAGCGCTGCAGGCTGCTTGAGGCTCCGCGAACGACGGACAGCTTGCTGCGGACGACGTTCTTACGGAAAAAATGAAGGTAGTCAAAAGAGCCGCGATCAAAACCGAGGTCCGGACAGTGCTAGCAGTGAGTGCCATTTTGTTCCAACGAAAACGATTTATGGCAGGCGTTATTCGCTCGATATAGGCCTTGAAGGATGAACTCGCCGTCACTAATGCGCGTAAGTTGCAAATGCTGGGCTCGCCCTTACGATTTATCTGCTGCTAAACAGATAGGTGTTGGGTCAAACAGTCAGCAGCACAATATGAGGATGAGCCTAACGTTCAAGCTTGAGCAATGGGCATTGGGCATGGCATGTGCTTGACTGCTGGGCGGTCGTTGGTTTGCGATTTGCAATTCGCGCGGCTCGTCCTCCTGCGCTGCGAGCAGTGAAGTGAACAAGCACTGGAGGCGCATCCAATTTGTGAAATTCCCAACCGAAATTTGGGAATGGAATTGCGCTGGCACGCGCAGCGAATATTTGAAATCTTGCCATGACGAAAATTCGCAGTAAGCGTTGACGAATAGAAAATTATCCGCGCGAAATCGATTCTGTTTGTGCAGCATCGATATAGTGTAAGGAAATTTCCTTTTCCTTACTTCGCATTCCTGCTCAACGCGTACATCACTGTAGCACCACAGTCAGCACCGTTACCACTCGCAACCCTCGCATCGACAATCCGCCCGCCACCTTCGCACGTCGCACCCCGACCTCACGGCTCGGCGGGTAACCCGCGCTCGGGGCCTCCGCTTCGACACTTTTCCCAACCTCAGTCCCAGGCCCGTCGCGCGACAACCACAGTCCATTACCGTTACCACTGTAGTTTCGCTATATATTCTTCGCTCATGCCTTCGCTCATTGTACTCTTGCTTCGATAGTGCAATTCTCGTTCGTTCGCTCAATTGCACTCGTAACACTTGGTATTCAGAGCCTACGATCTCTTCTCGGACCGCACCCACACCTTCGCTTCCCCACTATCTCAATTTTTGGGGGGGGTAGACGTCTCTCAGCGACACAGCACCGCCGCTCGTAGTGCTCTCTCGTAAGCACGCACGGCCACGACCGAGGCTCTCGCTGAGCTCGCCCGACACCCCCGCCATGGCCGAATTCACACTCGCCGCATTGACGCAGGAGCAGCTCGACCGTCTGGTGCGCCAACTTGAAGATTCGACGCTCGAAATTGCGACGCTCACGGCGGAACGTGACTCCGCGCGTCAGCAATCAACGATGAACACTCCTGCGCCACCACACGGACCGACAAATGCATGTGCACAATCGGACGAGCCGATCGTCATCTCATCCGGCACACCAACACAAAACACCAGCGTGGGACAACGCTCAGGCGCAGCCAGCGATGGCGTCGCCCAACCGATGCCTGGCATGGGAGGAAACAGGGTCGCACCAAGCCCGCGGGAGCCTCGCGAAGCCCGTCGGCACGTGGAGTTCGCGGCGACAAGTGGCGAACAAGCCATTATGGCACCAATACCACTCAAGCCGCAACGCCCGCCCTGCTTCGACCCGAGCCAGCGTGGAGGTCCGACGGTTCAATCGTGGGTCTTCACGATGAACGTCTTCTTCGACGCGAATTACGTCGAGTCGGACGCAGCGAAGATTCGGTATGCCGTTTCGCTGCTAAGGGGCCCCGCCATGGACTGGTGGCGAGTCATTGTGACGTCGCCACGCGCCTACGAGCCACCGTCGCAAGAGGAAGGGCCCACGGGCCCAGCTGTTACCTGAAGTTCATTCTGCGAGACCGCCCAATACAGCACGTGTGATGCGTGGTGCGCAGGGCTTCGGGCGCGCTTCGAGCCGATCGCGGCTTCTATTTCGGCGCGTCAGAGATTGCGCACTTGGCAGCAACTCGGATCGGTTCAAGACTATACGAGTGGTTTTCTCGCATTATGCGAACAAGTCGGCTACATGCACGAAGCGGAACGGGTGGACCGTTACGTCGGAGGGCTAAAGCCGGACATCTCGCACAAAATCATGCTACGCGGGCTCTCGAACTTCAACGAGATTCTCGCGCTCGCCGAGAAAATCGACATTTTACGCCGTCCGAGACCGGGGTCCTACTATGGACATCGTCCTCGGGGACCGATCGAGCACGCCACTGTACACGCTGTTGCGACGAATGCAGCTGCCACGCCGTTTAAGGGGCGCTGCTTTGCTTGCAACAGGCCGGGCCATCGCAAGAGCGAATGCCCAGAGGAGCTAAGGCGTCGCGGAGCAGAGCAGGGGAGGGAGTCTCCAAGGCAGGGAAACGCCAGCAGTCAGTAGGAATCGGGCCAACTACTGACGAGACTGCCTGCTCGCCCAACCCCACCGACCCTCACCGAGTCACAGTACCGATTCATGCCATCGATCGGACTCGGACGAATAAGGAGGGTACAGCGACGGATTGCCCAGTACTGATCCACGGGAAAATACAGGGAGCAGCAGTGAAGATTTTTATCGACGGAGGAGCAAGCCACAGTTTAGTTAATACCGCAACCGCACGAAAACTGCAGCTGACACTTAGCCGTTGCTTACCGGAGATAGACGCACGCTTAGTCGACGGCACGCCACTGGCCATACGGGAAAAGGTAGAGAGAGTCAAAGTCCGCTGCGGGGGAAATTTCGGGTTTACACAGGAAATGCTCGCAACGACACTGGATGGGCACGATATTTTACTGGGACATGATTGGCTGCGACGGTATAACCCGCGAATCGACTGGACGACGGGTAGCTGCACCGTGCGAAGTAGTGGTAACTGGGTCGAGCTAACTCGCTGGCAGTCGCCCGAGTCTTCAACGGTACACATCAACGCCATCACAATGAAACGGGCAGTCGCTGCTGGAGCTGACGTGTACGCAGTAGACATCGCAGTAGTAGAGGAAGCAGAGCAGCCGAGTGATTTTAAGAAACTGCTGGCAGCCGTACCGCCCGAACTACAGGAACTGTTGAAACGATACCAGAAGGACTGCCACCTCAGCGAGCACATGACCACCGAATCGAATTAGAACCGGGGGCACAGCCAACCGTACAGCGCCAGTTCAGACTGACACAGCCCGAGCTCGACGAACTAAGGAAGCAGTTAGATTACCTGTTAGAGAAAAAATTCATCCGACCGAGCTCGTCACCGTTCGCCGCACCGATACTGTTCACGCCGCAAAAAGACGGGGGGTTTCGCATGTGTATCGACTACAGAGCACTAAACAGGGTAACATTCAAGTCGCGGTACCCCATCCCCCGCGCCGACAAACTTATCGACCAACTGCGAACAGCACGGGTTTTTTCGAAAATAGATTTACGGGGAGGTTACCATCAGATTAGGGTCGAACCATCAGACTGCGCCAAAACAGCCTTCAGGACTAGGTACGGGTCGTTCGAGTACACTGTGATGCCATTCGGGCTGACCAACGCACCGGCGACTTTTCAGATGACCATGAACGAGGCGTTTAGGCCGCTCTTAGATAAATGTGTGATAGTTTACCTCGACGACATCCTGGTTTACAGTCGGGATAAGCAGCAGCACTTAGCAGATCTGGAAGCAGTGTTTAAGGTTTTAGACGAGCATCGATTACTGACCAAGGGTTCCAAGTGCGAGTTCTTCCAGGATATGTTAGAATTTTTTGGGCACGTTATTTCAAAGGCTGGAGTTGAAATCGACCCAAAGAAGCTGGATACGGTAAAAGCGTGGAATCCCCCGACGAACATCACGGAGCTGCAGAGTTTTTTAGGGTTCGTTGATTACGTGCGTCGGTTCGTCCACGATATGGCACGGTTAACTGCCCCACTGACGGACTTACTGCGGAAAGGGGTCGCTTTTACGTGGGGGGAGAAAGAGCATGCTGCCTTCTCTGCCCTGAAAAATGTTCTCTGTTCACCACCCGTCCTGCGCATCGCCGACCCACACCGCCCATTCGAAGTAGTTACCGACGCAAGTGACATCGCCATCGGAGCCGTACTGTTACAGGACTTCGGCAACGGCCTACAGCCCATCGCATACGAGTTACGAAAACTGCATCCGCCCGAGAAAAATTACCCGATACACGACCGCGAAATGCTTGCGATCGTGCACGCGTTTAAAGTGTGGCGCTGTTACTTGACCGGCGCAGACGTGACAGTACGGACAGACCATAAATCACTACAGTACCTCCGCGCACAGCCACACCTCAACCCACGACAGATTCGCTGGCTCAATTTTCTCGAGTCCAATTTTCACTACACGGTCACCTACAAAAAGGGAGCCGCGAACATCGCCAACGCACTAACCCGCCCCACTGCCCAGATCCATGCAATACTACTCGCCCAGACCAGCCCCCTACTGACAGGCCTATTTAACCACGGGTACCAAACGGATCCATTCTTCACAGGAGGAAATTCGCAGCAGTTCGCAGCAGCAAGGGGAGTCTATTACGTAAAAGCCGGGACCGACCGCATCTGGGTGCCCGGGTATACACTGCTACGGGAATTACTGTTACAGGAGGCACACGACGGAGTTACCTCGGGGCATTTCGGGGTAGAGAAAACACGGCAGCAACTGCAGACGTATTATTACTGGCCCGACATGTTGACCGACATACAACGACACGTACCATCGTGTCCCACTTGCCAGCTCATGAAATCATCACGGCAGCGGCCGGCAGGAAAGTTGCAGCCGATACCACCCCCAGAGCGTGCTTGGGAGCAGGTGACGATGGACTTCGTCACGGGGTTACCGGCCGGGGCGAGTGGGAACGACGCGATCCTGGTCGTCGTCGATCGACTGAAGAAAATGGCACACTTCGCAGCCTGCAAAAAATCAATCACAGCCGAAGAAACAGCACGCCTCTTCATCTTCACCGTCGTTCGACTGCACGGGATACCATCAGCGACCGCGACACGAAATTCACCAGCAACTTCTGGCGGAACCCGTGGCAGCAGTTCGGCACGCGACTACAGTTCAGTTCTTCGTACCACCCCGAAACCGACGGGCAGACAGAACGGACAAACCAGACTATGGAGCAGCTCATCAGGGCCACGTGCGACGACCCGACCACATGGGAACAGCAACTGCCACTAATCGAATTCGCGTACAACAACTTGCCATCCGCCACGACCCAACAGTCACCATTTTACCTAAACTACGGACAAGACCCGACAGTACCCATGACCCCGAATCCCGACAACCCAGTACCACGAGCACATCAGTTCGCCGAAGTATTACAAGCAGCACGGATCCGGGCAGCAGACGCAATAAAAAAATCGAGCATCATCGCTAAACGCAACGCCGACCGCCACCGCAGACCTGTCACTTACCAGCCTGACGACTTAGTTTTACTTGACACTCAGAACCGCCGACTGCCCATCACCCCGAAACTCCGCCCCCGATACTGCGGGCCATTTCGCATAAGCCACATGATTACACCCGTCACCGCCCACCTCCTCCTCCCTGCTGACTGGTACGTCAGCCCCTCATTCCACGTCAGCCTGCTTCGCCCTTACGTCCCGTCCACGAGCCAATTGCCACGCAATCGCCCAGCCAGCATGACAAGACCACCAACTGAACCAATCATCACCCCCGAGAAAATCCTGAGTCACAGAGTTCGCGACCCTCGAGGAGCCCGAAGGATCGAGTTCTTACTCCGCTGGAACGACCGTACACCCACCGAAGACAATTGGGTTCCCCTAGACAGAATCGAAAACCACCCCGTCCTTACCGAGTATCTGTGCAGCCGAAATTTCAGGGATGTACACGCACTTTCGTAAGGAGAACCTCCTTAGGGGGGGGGTAGTGTAAGGAAAATTCCTTTTCCTTACTTCGCATCCCTGCTCAACGCGTACATCACTGTAGCACCACAGTCAGCACCGTTACCACTCGCAACCCTCGCATCGACAATCCGCCCGCCACCTTCGCACGTCGCACCCCGACCTCATGGCTCGGCGGGTAACCCGCGCTCCGGGCCTCCGCTTCGACACTTTTCCCAACCTCAGTCCCAGGCCCGTCGCGCGACAACCACAGTCCATTACCGTTACCACTGTAGTTTCGCTATATATTCTTCGCTCATGCCTTTGCTCATTGTACTCTTGCTTCGATAGTGCAATTCTCGTTCGTTTACTCAATTGCACTCGTAACATATAGCGTTAATAACCTATTACAACGAAGCAACATGTCGAGATGGCCTAGTTGGTCTAAACCGCTCTGCAAGGACTCTTTGTATATACTGTAAATACTATAATTATTTACCCAGGAATATTGTAAATATATTATATTCGAATGCGCTGTATGAAGGTTCCAGTCCGAAATGACCTGGGTTCAAATCCTACTATAGTCATGTTTTCGCCAATGTGTTGCAGCTGCGGATTATGATGTAGATGGTGACTACCTTAGCGTATATTGTACACTCGAAGCTACCAAATGGACTCACTGCTGTAGCGAAGCCAGCTCCAGAAGATTCTGTCAGCACCATCCGTTTTTTATTGGATCCCCAGCCACACGTCAGCCTGTCACTCCCCTGTCCATCTAATTAGAGTTAATTCTCCCACGAATCCCAAGGCTGCCCGAGACACCTTTCCTTCTCCACAGGAGGTGCAAATTTTCCTATCCATGGGAACAGAAAAGTGCGTGCGTGGCTGGATAATTATCCACAACAGCAGTTCCCACCACCACCACCTCGCTGCCTTTACCTTGCCACTTCCACCTGGATCAGCCGTCTGCGATTGGTCGATCGGCAAACTGTGCCAGGAGGGAGGGAATGAAGATCCCTAGGAGGCTTTTCGAGATGCTCCTAGCCTGCTGCTAGCCGCTAATCTCGAGAGTGAGAATTTCCCTTGGGCTTTCCTTCTGCATTTCCTCTGAGATATCCAGGGATTTCATTCAGTTTCCATCCAGAAAAGAGTATTTTCACAAGCGAGTGCGTGGCTCTCTCTTCGCTCGTGTCGTGAAACCTCGTTTCCCTTGCAGATCTCGAAGTCTATTTATTGGTCCTATTTTCCTCCGTCAGTTCAGTGTGAGTTGGTTTTACCTGGCCAGAAATCCATTGTTGGTAGCCTCCGACAATGGAGACGAGCTGCATCTCCAGGTTATCTGCATCAGGACTCTTCCCGAGTCAGTGTCCTGTTCCATCTGCTAACAAAGCGTTAGAGTCGAGAACTCTCAGGACGCAGGCTACGCTACGGAATGTAAGCGTCTCTAAGTTGGCTGGCCCTGCGAGGCCGAATCCAGGTCCACGTGGCATGTCTCCGTCTGCAAAAGGTCACTGTAGGATTATGGCCGTCCAGTCTTCGCCTCTAGATGTCACCGCCAAAGATGCGAGCCCCCCCCAGCCGTTCGGTGCTCTAAGATCAACGGTGGCCACTGCTGTAGCGGCTGTTGTATCTGCTGCTGCGGCATTCCGGGACGCGGCAGAAGCAGTTCCGATAAACGTACAAGAAGCCGCTCAGCAAAGACACGCGGAGGAGGAACGGTTAGAAACGTCGTTTTTCGACGGCGTGCGAAGCAGAGCGTCACCCTCGCTATTGTCACTCGCTGCCATGTCAGCAGCGCCGCTGGCCATCCCCATCAAGAGCTCTCTGACCGCCTTCTTCTCCAACCTTCGTGCGAACCCCACCTTCATGTCGGCTCTTATTGCGTGGGCTCTCGCGCAAATCCTCAAGGTAAGCCGCAATGTTCGTTAAGCCTTGAAGCTTGGTGAGCCTCAAATATTGTGAAGCCGCGAAGCTCATTGATGCATTATTCAGCAATGTCCATGTTCCCACAAGCTCATGTTTCATGCCGTAATGAATGACACGGAAGAAGGCAGACATTCAAAACGAGTGGTAACAACTTATCCTGATTCGTTTCTCCCGCCATAAGTGAAAAATAAAACATTTTTGGCTGGTCCTCACTCGCTCGGAACAGTCACTTCTTGTTTCCTGACTCCATTGCATGACATCCGTCAATCACCCTTACCATCACCTTCCGGATTTCGCCCTGCCTGAATGTGACTGACGCTTTGCCCACCACCTCTCCCTCCCACCTTCTTTTCACCCTTTCCACGTCCGCTCTTTTCCCGGAATCCTTCCATTCCTCCCCATTCACCTGCTCCAGGTGTTCACGAACCTCTACTTCAAAAAGACGTTCGACATCCGAATGGTTGTGTCGTCAGGCGGCATGCCGTCGTCGCACACCGCCCTCTGCGTCGCCGTCACCACCTCCGTTGCCCTGCTGCATGGCGTGGGGGGCCCGCTGTTCCCCGTCTGTCTCGCGTTCTCCTCCATTATCATGTACGACGCCACCAACGTGCGCTACCACGCCGGCGTGCAAGCAGAGGTACGATCTTCACTCAATGTGCAAAGTTTACAGCAGCAGAGGTGTGTGTCAGAGGGGTGGGTAGTGTTGCATTGCATGCTCTTTATTGCTGCTGCAGAGCAGACCCCATCTGCCTCGTGTTCTCGCTCATCATAATGTATAACACCAACAACGCAGGTTCCAAGCAGAGGTACGCTCCTTGCTCCTTCACAGCAGACCCTTTATCTGCCCCGCGTTCTCGCTCAGCATTATGTACGACGCCACCAACGTGCGCTACCACGCCGGCGTGCAAGCAGAGGTACGCACTTCACCCAATGTGCAAAATTTACAGCAGCAGAGATGTGTGCCAGGCGGGTGGTGTTGCATTCCATGCTCTGTATTGCTGCTGCACAGCAGACCCCATCTGCCTCGCGTTCTCGCTCATCATCATGTATAACGCCAACCACGGGGGAGTGCAAGCAGAGGTACGCTTTTTACTGCTGCTACAGAGCAGAACCTTTTTCTGCCTTGCGTTCTCGCTCATCATCGTGTATGACGCTACCAACATGCGCTACCACGTGGGGGTGCAAGCAGAGGTACGCTCTTGATTGCTGCAGCAGAGCATACCCCAACTGTCTCGCGTTCTCCCTCTTGATTGTGTATGCCGCCAACCATGCTGAGGTGCAATCAGAGGTACGCTCCTTGCTGCTGCCTTGCAGGCCTCAAAGCAGAAACTAGAGCAATCGTTGCTGTGTAAATATAACCGTACTCAGTGATGTTAACTGACGCAGCAGCAGAGATGCGTGTCAGGTGGGTGGGTGGTGTTGCATGCACCACCGGTATTGTTCCTGCAGGGTGGAGTGACAAAATCAAATACGTGAACTCTCAGCAAGACAGGAGGGAATTGAAATCACGTTCCTTATGAGAGTTGAAGAGTTGGCTTTGGAGCTTTCAGCAGATGACCGAAAACTGATCATCAAACACAGTGCTTGACAAAGCCAGGAGCAGCCTCCTTGGATTCACCAGGAACAACATGCCAGTTCTCACGTACGTTTTGTTTTTCCATAGTTTTGATTCATCCACTGCCTCTTTTTGTGTCTGTTTCCCAGGTTCTGAATGTGGTGGTGGAAGAGATGCTGGAGGGCCATCCAATCAGCGAGAAGAAGCTAAAGGAGCTCCTGGGGCACACCCCCTTGCAGGTGGTTGGAGGCTTCATCCTTGGTGTTGTTACAGCCTTTGTATACCATTACAAGACAGGACAAATGTATGGGTGGGCGTGAGATAGGTAACGTAACTATAGTATGGGGGATGAAAATGTGAGATACGTCCTTCACATCCAGAAATAATTGGGTTATACCTAGTGCTTTCACGGCTTGCTTTTGTGTGTGAACTAGTTTGTGCTTTCCAGCTAGTGCCACTTCAATGTTAGTAACTGATGTGTCAACATAGATCAAGTATTGTGTAAGAAAGCAAACGACTTGAATGCACTAGCTCGATTCGGAACAGTCACGTCTCTTGTTTCTCGCACGTCCTTGTAGCACTAGAAACATCATACCTTGCACAACGGGATCGACGACACGTGGAAATTTGCTTCACGAGCCAACCACATCTGACGGCAAAAAAAAATCACAGTCGCAGCAGCAGACGAGTATTTCCGGACCCGCGCCGCTTCAAGCTTTAACGCGATTCGAAAGGAAACAAGCGACTCGGAAATGGGAAATCTCTACATGTCTCTGGCTCGGGGTTGAAATGGGAAATCTCTACATGTCTCTGGCTCGGGGTTCTCTTCTCTGATGGGGCAGAACATTCCCCAAGCCAAACCTTTCCCAACCCAAGCCAACCAAAACCATTTCGTCCAAACCATACCGAACGATGTCTGACCAACTACAACAAATCCACACATAACTCTATGGTAGCTACTGCAGTTGCTTGAACCGAACCCATTTTTGTCATGGCATGGCACCTTCACAGCATACCCATTCATTCCGTACACACCCCTCTTCCTGGCATCGTTCCCGCCGCGTCCGGCACGTGCGGTGGTACAGTGCGACACGCTCCTGCACTCCCTCCGTAATGGCTGTTAGTCCACGTGGAAGTTGCCTGTTCTGGCCTATGGATGGTCGCGACGGGAGTTCCCAAAACGTAGCGCGTCGCAGCCAATCAATCACGCCGAATTTCACAGCCAGCTGGCGTGGCGTGCAGTACAATCACTCGTATCGGATCGCTGCGAGCGTCATGACGCTATGATGGAGGGCAATTCCATGTCCTTATCAGTGCCGTAGTTCTGTTGACTATCGAATTAACTCAGAAACAAAAAAGTTAGGATGGATTGGTGATTTCAGTAGTAATTCATTTGCATTTCCAAGATAGCACTATCCTACTATATTCCTGCTTTGTTAAACGCCGCTCCTGTTAGTACATTTCAGCACACCAGCTCGTTCCTCTACAAGCAACCGGTTACTATGACGCGTAACCGGCAGCGTTTCGTAGTAATGCTGACGGCCGCCGTCAGCGCCGTCGCTCTCGCATCTCTCCTCCTGCCAGTAACGTCGGAATCTTCTCAGAATACGAATCAGCCGCAACAGCCGCCGCAGCAGGCGCCGCGATGGACGCCGCGTGAGCCGGCGCAATGGACGGCGTGCAACTACTCCACGGGGTGGTGGATCCGCAAGCCGCCATCAGCGCCATCGGCGCCGTATCGGTCCACGTGCCCGTTTCTCCAGGTGGGGAGTTTACCTTGAATCGAGTAAAAAGTCAACTCGGGGTGGTGTTTCCGCAAGCCGCCATTGCGCCTTCTGCGCCATCTGCGCCTTCTGCGCCTTCTGCGCCATCTGCGCCTTCTGCGCCATCTGCGCCTTCTGCGCCATCTGCGCCATCGGTCGACGTGCCCCTTCCTCCAGGTGGGGAGGAGTTGTACGACTCATAACAACGCCATTCGCGGCGACGGCACACGTGGCACACGTGGCACACGTGGCACCCATATCATCTGTATCAGAGTACGCACTGTACGAATGTCACGGCCGTACAAGGTCAAGGGTCGTACGTCTGAGCACCTCGCGGTTCCCGTGGTAGCAAGCTATCCGCATTGCGCCTCCCCTCCAGACTCCCCACCCACCCTCCCCTCCTCCTTTCCTTGCCCTCCTCATCCCCGCCCCCCTCGCACCGCACCCATCTCCCTCCCTCTACCACGCTCACTCCACCTCCCTCTCCCCCATCTCCCGTCTCCCTCCCCCCATTTCCCTCCCAACGATTTCCCTTCCCCCCATCTCCCTCTCTCCACAATCTCCCCCCACCTCCCACCGCTGCATTTCCATCGGACGTGGGACCCGTGAATTGCATCAACCGCCACCAGCTTTCCTCCCCTCTCCCCACTCCCCCCATCTTCACCCCCCCGATCTCCCTCCCCCCACCGCTGCATTTCCATCAGGACGTGGGACCCGTGAATTGCATCAACCGCCACCTCTCCCCTCTCCCCTCTCCCTTCCCCCTCTCCCCTCTTCCCCACCTCTCTCCCCCTCCCCGCTTCTCTCCCCACCTCCCACCTCTGCATGCATTTCCATCAGGACGTGGGACCCGTGAATTGCATCAACCAACACTGCCTCCCGTCCCATTCAACCAGCCTCCGGGTTCCCCCTCGCCTGCTTTCCGTTCCCCTCTCCCCTCTTTTTCCACCTCCGCAACTCCATCAGGACGTGGGACCCGTGAATTGTATCAACCGTGCCCTACGGCCCTCGCTCTCCTGGCTGGTAAGACCAATCTCTCCACGTGCCACGGGCCTCAGCATATGGTTTCTGTGTTGACTCACAAGTCACCTGCTTTCAACCTTTCCCCCTTCAACCTTTCCCCCAATTCAATCCCTCCCCCTCCTTCTTCAACACTCTCCCCCTTCCACTTCCCCCCCTCCTAGGGGTATCATTGGCAGCCTGCTTTCAACCTTTCCCCCTCTTCAATCCCTCCCCCTCCTAGGGGTATCACTGGCGGCCTGCCACGTGTCAAGTGCCAGCGTACGGTTTCAGGCCATACCACTTCCTGAAGATGATGCGGAACAGGTTAGATGACCCGGAACAGCTGAGTTGATACGGAACAGGTTAGGGAGGTACGCGAGGGACGACTGAGATGACACGCCAGGGTCTAGTGTTCAGCCAAACTAGCACTGTTTTTTTTTTTTTTTTTTTTTTTTTTTTTTACCGATTTATGTTATTCCTATTGCCTACTAGAAAATCTATGTCTCTTGTCGTATGCATCAACCTATCCTGCGTGCGCCAATTCTGTTTCCACCAACCCTCGCGCCTGTCTGCTGCCTTACTTCCCCTCTGCTCCCATGTGGCTCCATATACGTCACTCTCCTTCCCACTTCTGACTGCATCATGTGCACGGGACTGTATCGTGTAAACGTGACTATATCGTGCAAACGTGACTGTATCCTGTAAATGTGACTGTATCCAGGGTGATAGCATCGGTGGGCGATTCTCTCTCCTATCAGAATCTCATGCCATCGCTGCTGTGTCACATCCACGGCGCCTCACCTGTCACCGAGATTCCCAATGATGGTTCGCTGGCCATACAGCACAAACGGAGCAGAGTATATCGAGTAGAGGCGTACAATGTCACGCTTATAAACACGTGGAGCACGTTTCTTAATGAGTACTGGCAAGATGAGCAGGTGGGCAGCCCGTGTGTTTATCCATCTACTAACTATATCATTGTAAACATGTCGCTTACATAAGCATGATGCTTACATTAGTATGATGCTTACATAAGCATGATGCTTACATTAGTATGATGCTTACATAAGCATGATGCTTCCATAAGCATGTCACTTACCACCTCCCACCCCTTATTTCCGACCTCCCACACCTGCAGACCCTCTCGCGCTACAGTAGCGGCAAGAATCGCACGGACGAAGATTCGGTGATCAATCTGGATGGCGTCGATCCGGCGCTTGCCGCCCGGGTGACTAAATACGACGTGCTTATACTGCAGACCGCGGCGCACTGGCAAGCCAAGCCCAACAAATGGCGGCGGTACTTTGTGGATGGACAGGGGAGGCTGGTGTTCACTGAACGGCAGTACATTGCTGCTTTTGAGTAAGTGCATCTTCGCCATTTTAAGCGCCTCAAAAATAGAACAGAGTAAGTGCGAATCCGCATGCCTCATTCTTACGAACTTTTAGGTAAATCTCATAGAATCACTCCATGTATGCTGCCCTCTGCGACCCCCCTCCCCGCCCCCCCCTCGCACACTGTCCCCTCTGCTCCCACCCCCCCCTTGTCCCTCCCCCTGCTTCCCTCAAAGACAAGGGAACTCCCATGCCTGTCCCTCCCTTTTCCTTTTCCTTTTCATTAGCAACCCTGCTGAACCGCACCGAACCTGACATGCTTGCCTGATCCCATGCCTCTCCTTTCCCCCTTCATCAGGCCTAGTAACCAGGCGATAGTGACTTTGTTGAACTTAAGCGACCCTGACACCTCCCCTGCTGCTCGCACGCCCGTGCCCTTCTTTCGGTCTGCTCCCGCCCCTTCTTTCTCTCCACCCCCTTAACCAACAGGAGGGGTATGCGGGCGATAGCGAATTTGCTGAGCCAAAGCGACTCTGACACCCCCCTTGCTGCACGAACGCCCGTGCCCTTCTTTCTGTCTGCTCCTGCCAAAATCAACCGCTGCAAAAGCCACTCGCAGCCCCTCACGCATGCCCAGGTAGGTTCAGTGCGGTGGGTGCTTTGTAGTATGGAGCAACAGTGCGGTGTGATGCAATGTGATTCCGTGGGGTGCTGTGCGGTGATGTGTAGTACACTGTAAGATGGCTCACAAGCACCACCACAACAACTGCTTGTCTTTTCCTCTTGTTGATTTCTCATATCTTTCCTTCCACACACCCTTCTCCCCCCAACCCTCGCTGCCACCTCAGGTTCTTCAGACTCGTTATAAGATTCCTCAGTACACTCGGTGGTTACCTGCACAACAGCGCGCAGTAGCAGGCACGAGAATCCGCCTTCTAGACGTCACCTCCTCCTCTCTCTACCGCCCGGACTCCTTTGTGGGCTCTGGAGGGGTGAACAACGATTGTGTGCATTTCTGCCTGCCTGGTGTGCCTGACTCATGGGTTGACATGCTGCATAATATGTTATCTAGACAAGCGATTTTCCGGGTCCCTAAGGGTGCTCCAGTCCAGTAGTGTAGTCTCGTCTCACAGAGGGACTGGAGGGGTGAATGACGACTGCATTTCTGCCTGCCTGTGTGCCCGACTCGTGGGTTGACATGCTGCATAATCTGTTCTCTAGGCAAGCTATTTTTTGGGTTCCTAAGGGTGCTCCGCTAGTGTAGTTACTGTGTTAGGAAGATGTCCACCGGCATGTATTCAAAGCGAGACCAGTTTATCCATAATGCATACAATAAATAATAAGGGATTGCCTGGCTAAATGTCACCGTTTGTGTGGGTATGATCTTGCACTTCACGTGGAGGAGGCCGACGCTGCGACCTTTTAAAGAGTAAAAACGCGAGTGAGACAGCAAAAACTGCAGCCACCACAGGCCAAGTGAAGCTAGGAAAAAGCTGGAAAGGAGGACCGTAACGCGATTTGCTGGAGGGATGAAGAGTAAGTGGTTCGGCAGTGAGGGGCGGGGGGGGGTTAGGAGGACGAGAAGAGACATGTACACGCGTGGGAGGAGGTTTAGAGGTCGAAGGTGGAGGATTAAGGGGAGGAGAGGAAGGAGCAGGGGGAGAAGGTGGGGAGGGAGGGCGGAGACGGTGCAAGTGTCTTAAGAGAATGACGAGGGCAGCAGCAACTTCTGCTAGGAGGAAGAGGAGGATGAGAGGGAGTGGGTTAAAGGGTGGTTTGCTGCTCCCATTCCCACTCTCCTCGTCGCCACCACCACCACCACTGCGACCGCTGGAGTTATCACCACCACCACTACTGCCACTGTGGTTACCACCACTACCAGAAACTTCACGATTCGCATCACCCGCACCCGTGCCATCACCGCTGCCAGCATTGCCAACTCGTGCACGTCCCGTGCGTGAACCCACGCGGAGCCAGCATGCGTGGAAGGGCGGTGCTGTGACAACTGCTAGCCGGTTGCTCTGATGGTAGAAACGGGAGCACGCCGGATCCCCGTTTAAAGCAGCAGGAGAGTGAACGGTAGGTGCAGGTCGTGCAGAGTATGTACTCTCTATAGCGCGTACATCCCTACCAAGGAGCAGGTATTCCCTGTGCCGCATATTACGGGATTTTCCACGTGGCGAAAGGTGGTAGGCGTGCGACAGCCAGCCTGACGACTCGGGGCGCCCTTTGGAGCATCGGGATTGCCGATTGGTCAGGGAGATAAACTCCGGTATGGCAATATCGCGGCATGCTGCTGCTGCTGTTGCTGCTGCTGCATGCGCTGCCATCATTATAAATATCGGTCTATTTTACTCGGGCAATAAATTGGCCACTGTGAATTTAGGGCAAGCGCTCCTGTGAAGATGCTTCAGGAATGAAGTTACGGAACCCAATGAGAATGTATTATAGCCCTTGGAATAGTCCGAAACGATTCCGAGCGATAGAAATAATCGCCGGTCCGGGATCCACAGCTTGCGCTGACGTGGCATCTTAGCCGCGATGCTGGTGGCCTGGTTAGAGACACGCGGAGCGCCGCGCTTCCGTGAGCCTTGGGAGTACCGACGTGTGTTCGTAGAGCCATGGCGGGTACTAAGGTCTAGACACTAAGTAGCGATGCGGGATTGGACGGACGCGGAGGTGCGCAAGAGGAAAACTGGATTGCGAGAAGCGCGGCGTCTTTGACGGCAGGTGGCTTGTTTAGGAGACGAAACGGTACGAAATAGCTGTGCTGTTCGTTCTGTGGCGAATTCATTAGTGTGTACTCGGTATTGCGGGGCTCGTGTTGGGTAAGAGTCTTTTTTTTTGCAGTACAAGAGACAAAGCGGTACAGATAGCGTCCTGAAGTTACCTCAGTGTCCTGATAGTGTCCCATCCACACATCCCTCCTTTTTTGTCACCTCAGGTTCTTAAAACTCGTTATAAGATTCCTCAGTACACTCGGGGTTACCCGCACAACAGCGCGCAGTAGCAGGCACTCGACTTCACCTTCTACACCTCACTTCGTCCTCTCTCTACCGCCCAGATTCCTTTGTGGGCTCTGGCGGAGTGAACAACGATTGTGTGCCCGACTCGTGGGTGTTGATTGATATGTACCCTAGGACACGACATTGTTGAAGAACGAGTTAACTAGAAGCTAGGGTTTTGGAGAGGCTTAGCAAGGAGAATCATGGAGGGAGGAGTTTGGCCAAAAGGAGGGCTTTGATATTAGGCAAGAGTACAAGATATAGGAGAAGGAAGAGAGAAGAAGAGGGTACACCACCAGCAGTTGATGGTAATAACTAAACTAATACACTAGCAAGCTATAGGCAGGTATAAGATATGCAATATCAATTAACAGACATGTACCCTAGGACACGACACAGCTACTACTTTAGACTTGTGATAAGATTCCTCAGTACACTCGGTGGCTGCCCACACAACAGCGTGCAGTTGCAGGCACTCGAATCCGCCTCCTGGACACCATTTCCTCCTCTCTCTACCGCCCAGACTCCTTAGTGGGCTCTGGTAGGGTGAACAACGATTGTGTTCATTTCTGCCTGCCCAATGTGCCTGATTGTTGGGTTGACAGACATGCTTTATACGGGTTATATGTTCTCTATAAAATTATATTTCCGGGTCCCTACAGGTGCTCTGGTAGTGTAGTGAATAGAACGGATTGTGTTTACAGGCAGGCATGCTTGCAAGATTCGAAATCATTTTGTGAATTGTGCATAATAAATACCACAAGAGGGTAATTGCCAGCTATACATCGCCGTTTGTGTGGGTATGATCTTCTGCTGCATGTGGCTGCGACCTTTTACAGAGTACAACAAACACCAGTGAGACGGCAAACACTACTACTGGCAAAGTGAGGCTTGGAAAAAGGGGAGAAACAGGGTCACGATGAGAGTTGCCGGAGGAGGGTATAGGACCTGGTGCGCCGGTGTGGGGAAACAAGGGTTTACTGGGAGGAGGGACAGCATTTAGATGAGGAAGAGGAGAGCGAGGGGAAGGGGATGGATGGGGAGGATTAGGGGGAGGAGGGGAAGGATTAGGGGGAGGAGGGGGGGGATTAGGGGGAGGAGGGCGCGAAGCAGGGGGAGGAGGTGGGGTAGAAGCGGGGAGAGGGGATGAGGGTCTTAAGAGAATGGCGATGGCAGCAGCAGCTGTTGCTGCTAGGAGGAGGAAGAGCCAAGGAGATGGGTTGGAAGGTTCCTTGCTGCTTCCATCGCCCTCCTCCTCCTCCTCCTCACTACCACCATCACGACCACCACCACCGCCACGGCGGTTACCACCATGACCACCACCACCGCCACCACCATAACCAGAGACATCAGGAGTCGCATCGCCAGCATCACCACCATCACCACGGGTGGAACGGGCTGCAACCAATACCCACGCTGGTACCCACGCATACTGATCCTTTGCACTCCCAATGAGAAATGCTCCTACGTAACCGCCGGTCCGTCTCACCGCCCCTCGTTCTGAGGCGGAAATGGGAGCACCAGCAATGGATGTGACGGCATCCGGCCGCTTGCTCTGGTGGCAGAAACGGGAGTACGCCGCATCCCCGCTAAGAACCTGACGTGCAGGCAGGTGCGAAAGCTGGTAGGCGTGCGACGGCCAGCCTGACGGCGCGAAGAGTCCTCTGTTGCATCGGGATTGCCGATTGATCAGGGAGATCAACCCTGGTATGGCAATATTGCGGCATGTTGCCACCGCTGTTACTGCTGCATGCGTTCCCATCAGCATAAATAACGGACTAGATTCTCGGGTTAACAGTTGGCGATTATGAGTTTAGGGCAAGCGTTCCAATGAACGATGGAGGTGCTTAAAAAAAATGTAGGTTAGGAAACCCAATGAGCATATCTTCTAGCCCTTGGAATAGTCCAGAACAATTCCGAGCGATAGTAATAATCGCCGGTCCGGGATCCACAACCTGCGCCGACGTGGCATCTTAGCCGCGACGCTGGTGGCCTGGTTTAGAGACACGAGAAGCGCCGCGCTTCCGTGAGCCTTGAGAGTACTGACGATGAGTGCTCGCAGCGCCATGGCGGATAGTACGGTCTAAAAGAGTTAGTACGCGTTGTGGGATTGGGTCGGGGCGGAGGTACACGAGAGGAGAGCTGGGTTGCGAGAAGCGCGGCGTCTTTGGCGGCAGGTGGCTTGTTTAGGAGACGAAACGGTACGAAATGGTTATGTTGTTGGCTGTGTTGCAATTTCATCGGTGTGTACTCGGTATTGTGTGGCTCGTGCCGATATTATGATTCTTGTGCTGCAGCTTTAGGAGACGAAACGGTTCAGGTCTTGTTCGATTTATACGCGTTTGTGCCTTGAGATTCTCGAATCCTTGACAAATAATGAAGTTTGCAAAGCTACACTTGAAAGTGTTTTCTTGGGTTTGTCTTAGCCAGCTCCTGAAGTGAGTTCTCTCCGCCTGTAGTTTTCAGAAACGTTGCCGATGTGTTGTTTTCTACAGAGATACGTGCGCAGATTCACAGAATTGACTGCCAATACCATACGACGATATCGTTCCATGAAACGGATGCTTCCACCAATAAAACGTAGAGATGGATAAGCCTCCCGCGTTCAGAGACAACTCCTTGCACCACCGTAGCAAGCGGCCTCGTCAGCAAGACTCTCACGAATCGAATTCCACGTCAGGAAGGCGGTATGTTGTAGCCGTGCACGTGGGAGCGGGTTACCACTCCAAGCGTTACGAGCAGCGGTATCTGCGCGCCATGCGCGACGCCCTCGCAGCCGCGGAGCTGGTGTTGCGCGGAGCTGGCGGAACATCGGCGGAAGGGCAGCGAGGAGAATGCGCGGGGGCGGGAGAAGCAGGCCGATTAGACGCGAAGAATCGTGCATCTGCGCCGGGTTCGGGTTTGGACCGCTGCTGTTCGTCCACGTGTACGGCTCTAGATGCTGTCGTGGCAGCCGTTAGATGTTTAGAGGTGCGCTCACGTGTTTCAGTGTTACACATATCTGTGTGACCTTCTTGTGTGTTTATCCATTGATTCTGTGCGACACTTCTCGTCCTTAGCCTACGTTCTTGTTTTCTTCAACCTCTCTGCTTCACTTCTCCTCCGCATCTCCTTTTCCCTCCACCTATCTTCCGCCTCTCCTCTCTCCTTCTTCCTTTCACTGAAGAATCACTAATGTGTCTTTGCCCCCTCCCCAACCCACAGAGCCACAGTATCACCAATGCTGCCCGGGGATCCAATCTGACCGAAAAAGGCGAGGTGGAGTGCGATGCAAGCATTTCGGGCAGCATGTTGGGCAGCCGAGCAAAGCTTTTCGGCTCGGTAGCAGCAGCACCAGGTTAATGTTCCCCCTCCTCTAATCCCTCACGCACATTTCTCCCTATGATTCTTAGAGGTCCCTTCGCAGCGGATCAACTTAGAGGGATTCTGGGACGTGCTTTGCCGTTAGTCATGAGACGATTTTAGAGGCGCCTAAAAAATATGGGACGTGCTTTGCCGTCTTTGTTTCGTAGCTTCTCAGGGCCTCTTCTTTGGAACTGAAACTTTTCTAACTCATGCCCCTCTATGCGAATTTTTCTCGCCTTCAGGTTTAGTAAGCCCAGTGTCAGTGGCAGCAGCACTGGCAAGGCAGAGACACAAGGGTCCGCTTCCCTTCGGCCGCATCCCTCCCATGTGTGTCTGTGAGTGTCAGTGTTTGCAAGTATGAGTGCCTTTGTGGGTGTGAGTGTCCTGTTAAGAGTTTTTGTGAATGCAGGGCAGCGTGTGAGGTACTAATTTTATACCAGAGCAAAAGAAAAAAAAATCTTTACTTGAAGAGTGTTGAGGAGTATTTTGTTTTAGTCACACTCGCATGAATGTATCGAGGGTCCTTCAGCTGCAAATGCACGTGTCCCTCTGCATGTATGCGTCTCTGGGGTGGTTGCACGTCTGCATGACTGCATGTCTGCACTGCATGTGCGTGGCTGTCAGGATGTTGGCGGGGGAAGGAGCGCTGCTGTGGGCTCAGACTCATGCGCCATACGCCGTTGCAAGGCACCCACAGGTGTGTGTGTGGGGAAGAGTGGGGGAGGAGGGCGTGTGTGTGTGCGCGCGCGCGCGCGCGCACGCGCGTCAGTCAGTGTGCACGTGTGCTCCATCTTATCATGGATTTCTCAGCACCTGGGATGGCATGACCTGGTGTGGCATGGCAACAACGGGACGGCATGGCATGGCAGGATCTGGTGTCAGCAGCAGCAGAAGCCCAGTGCCGCAAGTGCAGGAGACTCGTGGGGGCTTTGGATCAACCAACTCCGTTGGAGTCACTTTTGAGAATTCTCACAAGTGACTGTGTCGAATCCTTTGTTCTCTCGGCATGGCAGGATCTGGTGACGCCAGCAGCAGAAGGCCAGTGGCGCAAGTACCGGAGAATCGTGGGGGCTCTGGAGCAGCTTCAGGGGAGAAAGGAGTGCGTGCGTGCGTTCAGGGCAATAGAGAAAGAAGAGGATCTGGACGAAGTGCGGACGGAGAAGGGTAGCATGGGCACGTGGGGGGAAGATGCCAAGAGGGAGCGCAGAGATTATGGGGGATGGGGAAAATCAACGAGGGAGGGTGATGAGGAGGATGTAGAAGGTATTGAGGGCATGGGAGGTGAGGTGGATTGGACGGGAGGGAGAGAGGAAGAGGGAAAGACAAGGGTTGTGGGAAAGGGAGAGGAGGAAGGAGAAGAGGAGGGAGAGGAGGGAGAGAAAGAGGGAGAGGGAGAGGACGAAGAGGAGGAGGAGCAGGAGGGCCCGTGGGACACAGTGGGGGCGGTGTGTTTTGAGGTGGCAAGCGGAGCAGCAGCAGCCGCGTCTAGTGGGGGAATAGCTTTCAAGGTGAGCGCCGTTGCTGGATGTGAGCTTGGGCTCCTCTCCCTTTCAAACCCATTCCTCCGACCATCCGTTTCCCCTTCGTTCTTGCACCCCCCTCTTTCTCTTTCCATGCCACCACCTCTTTCCTTCCCACCTTACACAGGCGCCTGGCAGGGTGGGGTGTGCAGCAATGCACGGGGCAGCCTGCTGGGCTGATGCCTCCATCAGCACCGCATCCAACCTACCCAAGTCATCAGCAGCAGATCCAGCATGCTCAGAGGCTGCTCAAGAGATCAGCGTCAGAGGCGATTTCCATGCAGCGGCAGTGGAAACTGAGTCAGAGCATGATCAGAAGCAGCAGCAGCACCAGCCGCAGATGCTTGCTGTGGCTGCCAGTGTGTCCGGGGCCGGTGAGCCAATCGTGGAGTGCCAGCTCGCACGGTGCGTGTGCGAGGCGGCCATGGAAGGTGGTGAGTCTGACCCTGCAGCGATGGGGATTGCCAGGCTCAATGCTCATGTGGCAGCTCTGTCAGCAGCATTAGATGATCAGCAGCAGCGGGGGGAAACAGAGAGGAAGAGGCAGTGGCCCGTTGCTTCCGATGTTGGTCTGCTGCTGCTCTCTGCTTACCCGCAGCATAAGGTACTGCACTGCACCCATTGGCCTCTCAGTCTTATTCCCTGCCCTCAGCAATTGTGCCGTGCAGCATTCCCTTTTGCTCTTGCAGAAAGGTCATCCTGTGCTTTCTGTGTTTCTGATGACATTATATTCAGAATGGTGAAGTGGCAGTGGAGCTGACGGCATCCTTTCAGGCTCGCTCATTTGGATTTGGAGTGACCTCTTCTGCTGATACTCGGTTAGATGTAAGTGGTTTTCTCCTTGAGAGCTGTACTGTGTGTGTGACTGTAGTTATTTTGCTCACACCAACACTGATGACATTGTGCAGGTCAAGATTATGCGAGCAGCTGACATTTCTAGTCCATCTATGAATTGTACATTCATGTCACTCTTTCGGATATAAGCGATGGCACATCCTTTGATGCTTCAATCAATTCTACGAGAAATTTCAACAGAATGGAACTCTGTTGTCGTTTGTTTAGGTGGTTCCATGTGTCCACTCACTGTGCCTCTTACACGAGGGAACATTTTTTTATTCGAAACGGGTATTATCGAAGAGAATCTTCGGTGAATCGTCCCCACCGAAATTGGCAAGTTCAACGCACGTCGGTGTCGCTAACGACGGAGTTACCAGCCAAAGTTCTTCGCGGGGCCCGCGAACACTTCTTTGATGGTCAGAACTGTCGCTTTCTGACATCGCAGCCGAACTTTTGATGTTCTGCCAAAGGCGTGTACAAAGTGCTGCACAAACTCGACGTCGAGGTACGTCGGTGAATCCTGACGGTTGGAACCTTTGATCCGAGGGTGGAAATTCACCGACGTTGCTCGACGTCGAGTTTTTGGGCACTTTGCACACGCCATAACAAGCATGTGGCATTCCATGCCATACATCGTGCGCTGCAGCCAGAACAGTAAAACTAGGTGTTTTATTCACTAGTACGCCTGCTACAGCATTAGTGTATGGGGGTTACTACATTATGTAGTGAATAGCTGAAACGTCAGCCATTGTTTCAACCATTCTTTGGCTCTCTTAGGTAGTGCCAATAGAGAGTAAGTTATTCTGTTGTGTAAGAAAGATGGCGGAGGCAGCGGCTGCAGCAGTGGTATCGCGACGACATCACGACGAGCCAGCAGGCGATTCCGGCGACGCTGGCGACGACATCAACGACGCGTTGGGTCGCAGGAGTCCTAGAGGGAGCGTAAACCGCCATTCCCCAGGGAACTCGCGCTCTTCGCCTAACTCCGGCTCGTTACCCAAGTCCGGTTCGCTTCCAAAGTCACCGTCAGGCGCGCTACTTGATCCCTCCTCGTCCGCTTACTCCGCCGGTCGCTCGTTTCCGAAGTCATCCTCGTTATTAGACGACCCCGCTAAGTTTGAGGCGTATGAGCAGCTCAACCTACACCAGGCGCGTTCTTCGAGGTGAGGACGCTGATTCCATTAAAAATGGTTTGTCTGCATGATATTATCTCGTTTTGCATGAGCTTGTCACCCAACCACCTTCTCACCCTCGTTACCAGCAACCACCATATGTCTGTAACCAGTAACCACCATTTGTCATTCGTGTAACCAGTTACAGCGTGTGTGCTTCGCCTGTGCGTGCAGCTCTGGCAGCAGCAGCGGCCTTCCCAAGCAACACAGCTACACCCGCAATGTCGCCTCCCCCAAATATACTCATGAGGGAACAGGGGCCAATCTGAGGCACCAGGGACCAGGGTCTCTGGAACTATCGGCATTCCCTAGGGAGCCACGATTTCCGGGACCAGAATCACATGAGGGTCGTTCATTGGTTGAAGTTATGGTTAACGGAGGGTTGGAGGGACCAGGGGTAGATCGGGATGGAGGCGGGGCTGGTGTCGTGGATTTTCCAGAATCGTCAGCATCAGGAATCGAACCCGGGTCTGCTGCACGTTCAGGGCATGCATCTGAGCCTGGTTTAGCTACAGCTGTAGAGGCAACAGTGACAGGAACCCCACGCTCCGAACCTCCAGGTTCAGGGCCCCCAGATTCAGGGCCCTCAGGGTCAGGAGGAACCCTAGGCACAGGAACCCTGATCACAAATACCCTAAGCACAGAAACGCTAATCACAAAAGCCCTAAACGCAGGAACCCTAACTCTACAAAAGACGCCTCAATCCTTCCCACGCTCCTCCCTCAGGCATCCGAGCGTTAAGGCTGGCCGCTCCTCCTCCTCCTCTTCCTCTCGAGGGAAGCTGAGTGTGCGGTGGGCTTTGGAGGAGGGAGAGGAGGGGCATGAGGGAGTGGGGAGGAGGAAGAGTAGTGTGGCTCGGGTGGAGGAAGGGGATGGGGAGGAGATGGGTGAGGGGGATGGGCTGATAGGCGGAGAGGGGGGTGAGGGGAGAGAAGAGGAAGGAGGGGTTGAGGGGGACGGAGAGGGAGGGGGAGGGAGGAGGCGGAATGGGAAGCTTTTTCGGATGTTGAGTGCAGATTTTTGCGTTGGAGGGGAGAATGGGGGTAGGAGTGGGGCGTATGGGGGAAGGGGTATGGATGAGGGGAGCAGGAATTGGGGGAGAGGGGGGAGAAGTATTGGAGGAAGGGGGGGATGGGGAGGGTCAATGGGTTGGTGGCGGGGTTGGGGGAGAGATGCAGCAGAGGGAGGGGATGTGAGTGATTGGGGGGAAGGAGGGTCAGGAGGAAGCGGAGGACGAGGGGGAGGAGGAGGAGGCGGAGGAGAGGGAGGAGTGGGAAGCAACATGAAGGGGATAGTAGGAGAGGGAGTGGCTCTTTTAGATGATGAGGAGGTGGAGAGGATGGATGACGAGGTGATTCAAGGTACGTACCTGCACAAGGGTTTCACTTTCACCTGTTGGTGAGGGTTTTATCTGCAGGAGGTCACTTATGCAGTTCATTTAAACTGCCTCTAGTGTGAAAAGCTGCTGTTTATGACGCGCCTCAGCGATTTTAATACAAGCTACATCAGGATGGATAAGGAGGCACAGACGCAGCTGCACTACGACAAAAACCTGCTCCCCATCCCTTCCCTTTCCGCCACCTTCCGCACCCCCCCCTTCCCCCTCTCCCCTCTCCCCCCCTTTGCTCGCTTGCAGCCTTGTTCGAGCGAGTGGTGGAGGCACAGACGCAGCTGCACAATTATAAGAACCTTGTCGCCTTTTCACTCTTCACCGCGCTCTACCTCCTCATGCTCTGTCTTCAGGTGCCTTCAGGTGTCTTCAGGTGCCATCAGGTGCCATCAGGTGCCATCAGGTGCCTTCAGGTGCCATCAGGTGCCATCAGGTGCCTTCAGGTGCCAATCCTCGCCATGCGTGAGTCATCCTGTTGACTTTCTCTCCTCTCGGCTTGCTTGTTGATTTCAACAGGAGAAAATGCTTCTCCCATCGTTGGCTTGTTGCACCCTCACTCACGATCTCCCTCACTCACGAGTCACGCCCCCCTTCTCTCACATCCTCCTCCCCGTCTCATTCATCCCCTCACCAGGCTCAGTCATTTCAGAGCTACCAGGTGGCCTCAGCCCACTCCATCCTCCTGCCGCCTGTATGCCCTTCCTCCCTCTCTTCCCTTCTCCTCCCTCTCTCCAGTATCCTCGTGTTGAACAGCTCCCGTAACTTTGTTCTCTAGCTTTCCTTGGCCCCATTCCATAACCTATGGATGTTCAGACCCTGGCCTTGTGCTTCGTGTGTGTGTGTGTGTCTGTGTGTGTGTGTATGTGTGTGTGTGTGTGTGTGTGTGTGTGTGTGTGTGCCTGTATGCATGTGTGATTCTGAGGCAGGACTACTCAGGGGACTCAAGCTACTCCTTTGCCAGCAGCAGCGACTTCTACACCTGGCTTAACAACAGCATCATTCAGGTGGGTCCATTCCACAGGGTTATTGCCCCACCGTGGGCCTGAACTGTTAGGGTGGTTCGCCACTGCCCTAGTGTCTACCGGCCTGCGCGCCTGACCTAGGGACGGTAGAAGAACTCTAGGAACGGTGGGAACTACGACCTAATATGGGGAACCGGTACCTAGAACGGTGGGGCTGCATGCTAAGTAGTTACGAGAGGAAAACGTGAGGAAAGTAAGGGAAAACGGAATGACTGAGAAATAGGGTTCGGGAAATGTCGAGAAGACATTTCCGAAGCCTAGAATGTCCAACCGAAACCGAACCATGTTCGGTGCGGAAGGGACAAACGGGTTTCGGTTCCGGTGACGGTTACCGAATTCGGTTACGCGTGCGACTCGGGCTGAAACGCGGATGACGCGTTACGCGAGGCGCACATCACATTTCGAAATGCTTAAATGTGTTTGTTTTCAATCAGTTGTTTGTACTTCTCTGTTTTCAGTGAAAATTGCACCAGAAAACCAGAATTTTCTCCAAGTGACTACTAATCTCCAACGCTAGCCGGAGGCTATACCTAAACTTAGAGCTGGTATCAGAGCTTGGTTATCGTCGCGTCGAGCCTCATTATAAAAGCCTTGGAGGCGTTATAATTTTTTAGAGTAATTGGAGAGGGCGAATATTCAACGACATGGGGAAAGGAGATGGAGAGACCAGTTCAGGGTCTTCAGTGAACACTGACGGTGCGCAGCTGCAGAGTCTACTCGATGCCCTTGCCAAGGGGCAAATCGTGGCCAAACCGACAATTGGCCTAAGTGAAGCTCAACGCTTCAATGGAGAGAACTACGGCACATGGAGGCTGAAGTTCATGCGACGCGCCCGGGAGGTAGATTTGTGGCATTTCTACAACCCAGAGGCAGCGACGGAGGAAGATGGACCTGCACCTGCAACCGCACAAGAGAAAAAAACGTTCAAGAAAAGAAGCCAACAAGCTTTCTTTCAACTCTGCCATTCGGTCTCGGATTCAATCGCAGCACGACTCGACCCGTTCTCTGAGGAGGACAACGCAGCAGAGAAGGCGTGGGCGTACATGGAACGAGTGTACCTCGGGAAAAGCGAGGCAAAGATGACAGCAGTGAGGACGAAACTCATATTGCTGGCCATGGAACCTTCCGAGACGGTGGTGGACTACGTGGGCCGTGCTAAAGGCTACAACGACAACCTGACGGCTATGGGAGTGCCCGAATCGGAGAAGCAAATGATGAGCTACATCATTGGCGGCCTACCGAAATCATGGGCAGCAGAGAAGCGGATGCTGGCCTGCAGACGCCCTACAGACATGACGGACCTGGTGGAGTCCCTTCAAGACGTTGCGCTGATACGTGCTGAGGAAGAGCGAAGGGAGGCGCTGCCGGACAACTTCAGCAACAACAAACATGCCATGTTGAACGCAACTGGGGCAGGAAAATCATTCGGAGTTTGCTTCCACTGTGGGAAGAAAGGGCACAAGGCTGCCGAGTGTTACTCCAACCCAAGAAGCAAGAATTTCAGAGGTACGGCAGCAGTTAGGCAATCTGCCAATGAGGAAACAAGCGTAGGAGGACAACGACAGCGAGGCGGATTTGCTGGAAACTGCAACCACTGCGGGAAATTTGGTCACAAGGCAATCGATTGCTACAGTAACCCAATGAGCAAGAGCTTTAGGGGAGGGCAGCAGCAGCAAAGGAATCACGTACCTGTGAAGATCAACGCCACCGAAGCGGAAACCAGCGACGACGACGTCATCCTCGGGGGAGCCCACAAGGCCAATGTTGCAAGAGCATCCGGAGCATGCCTGCTTGCAAAGGGCCTCAAAGGCAAGGAGTGGTACATGGATAGTGGATGTACCCAACACATGACCAATCGGAAGGAGTGGCTGCAAAATTTCAGAGCATCACCGATCCCGTACGTGCTGTTGGGAGACGAGGGGAAACTTCCTGTGAAAGGGGAAGGAGATCTAGTGCTGCAAAGTGCTTATGGTGAGGTGAAACTGGACAACGTGCTGCTGGTGGACAAGCTCACACTCAACCTCATAAGCCAATCGCAGTTGGACAGCGGTGGGTGCGAGACTTTCAGTGACAAGGGCAGCATATGGGTGTTCGGTTCGGATTGGAAGGTGATAGCGGAAGGATCACGCAAGCAAGGGCTGTACGAGATGAAGCTGCACGAAAAACAGAGTGGGGAGAAGCCCACGTACATGGCTGAACCGGAAGCGGGCAAGGTGGCACGAGATGAGCTACGCACCAAGTTGAAAAAAGTTCCGATCAAGGAGCTGCAGCAGCAGGCGCTTCCTATGGCTGCAGCAGTGAGCACGGTAGACGTCAACCTGCTGCACAGGAGGATGGGGCACGCTGGTCACACTCGAATCAAGCAGCTGGTCAAGAAGAACATGGCAGCAGGAGTGAAGGTAGCCGAGGGTGGAGAGGAAAATCTGAAGTGCAGCACTTGCGTGGAATCAAAGGCAACAAAGGCACCACATCCCAAGCATGGAGTCCGTGAGCCATACGAGACAATGGCTATTGTGGCAGCCGACGTATGTGGACCGATGCGAGTGGCTTCACGACATGGCAGCAAATATTTCGTTACCTTCACCGACCTTGGCACACGACACACATGGGTCCCATACACTCCTCAACACAACAGCATTGCGGAGCGGGTGAACCGATCACTGCTGGAGGGTGTGAGGAGCTTGCTCGCGGACAGCAAATTGCCCCTTCACTACTGGGGAGATGCACTAGGCATGTCATTTTGGCTGAAAAATTGGCTACCGACAAAGGGATTAGCGGCGGACGTTACCCCTCACGAGGCGTTCTACAAGAGGAAGCCGAATCTGGAGTTCTTACGTGTTTGGGGCTGCATGACGCAATACCGAGAGGCGGCGGGACCCGATCACAAGCTTCTCCCTCGGACCAAGTGGGGAATTCACTTGGGAATCTGCCCGGAGAGCAAAGGGTGGGTGATACGCGATGTGGAGACTGGAAAAGTCACGGCGACCAGAGATGTTACCTTCTACGAGCAGGACACCTACTTGGAGTGGAAGGGACGGAAACAAGGAGCTGTTGCAAAGAAAGCGGCAGCAGCACCAACTCCAGTGGAGGAGATGATAGATGGGAGTGAGAAGAGGGGATAGGGGCAGCCAATGGAAGCGGTGACAATGACGACTACGAAGACCACACTACACCGGGTTTCGACTGGGTGTGGGAGGTCCAGGAGCTAACCTCACCTTCAACTGCCGTGGAAGAGGGTGAAGAAGAAAATGATAAGGGAGAAGAAGCGGGTGACAGCGCAACGAATGAAGCCGGTGAGGAAGAAGCTGAGATTTCTGATGTGGAAGAGAGTGTGGCTGAATCTGCCAGCACGGGGTACTCCGACCCATGGCGCATCATTGACACGGGGGACAATGAAAAGGCGGCAGCAGAGATTGAAGACCTACTTGTGGACGGAGCGATCATCATCGGAAGAGAGATTGAAGGAGATTCCGTGCAACAAGGAACGGATGATAATGCAGCAGCAGAGAAAGGTGGAGCTGAAAATGAGAATGAGGAGATGGGCAAAGGGAAACGGGTCAAGAAACCCAACCTCAAGTATGCCCAAATGCTTCTGACCTGCTGCAAGGACATTCACACCCACCTCCTCTTTACCACTACGGCAACGGCACTTCTATCAAAGGGGAAGGTGGAAAGCTACAAGCTGCCCACCGAGCCTCTCACCATTGAAGAGGCACTGTCCGGACCGAACAAGGAGCAATGGAGGGCTGCAATCCAGGAGGAACTTGATACCTTGGCTGAAAGGGGGACATGGGAGCTTG
Organism: Closterium sp. Naga37s-1; assembly: GCA_947471745.1. NCBI lineage: Eukaryota > Viridiplantae > Streptophyta > Zygnematophyceae > Desmidiales > Closteriaceae > Closterium > Closterium sp. Naga37s-1. The sequence continues at coordinate 11,078 of CANJKZ010000304.1, read as the reverse complement.
TGAACATGCCCGAGGGGAGGAAAGCAGTGGGAGTGCGCTGTATTTTCAAGATCAAAACAGGAGACATGGGACAACTTGAGCGTTTCAAGGCACGACTTGTGGCTAAAGGCTACACTCAGGTGGAAGGAGAGGACTACGACCAACTCTACGCACCCGTTAGCAAATTAACAACGGCAAGAATCATGCTAAAGGTGGTGACGGCACGCGGGTACTTCATGGTGCAGCTGGACATAAAAAATGCCTTTCTCTATGGCATTTTGAAGGAGACTATCTACATGAATCAGCCACCGGGGTGTGAGGACGGCACGGACAGAAAGTGCAAGCTCATCAAAGCACTTTATGGGCTGAAACAAAGCCCACGGGAGTGGTACCTAGCCATGGACGCACAGCTGGAAAAGGGGGGGTTCATCAAGAGCTAATGTGACCGTGCATTCTACTGGAAGGGAGAGGGGGAAAACAAGGTGTTCCTACTCCTCTACGTGGATGATATCCTAGTGGCTGGAGCAAAGGAGGAGAAGGTGGAGGAGGTGTGCACTCACCTCGCAGCTGTATTTCAGGTGAAGAAGATTCCAAGGACCACTCTCTTCCTTGGAATGAACATAGAGAGGAATAGGGAGGAGAAAAAGTTGCTGCTATACCAGAAGAAGTACTTTCAGAGGTTGCGGGAGAGGTTTGGAGGGCATTGCAAGACTAAACCAGTGACAACACCTCTCAGCAGCCTTGCGGACAAGGAGGTCGATGTGGGAGCAGAAATTGAGGCATGGGGCAACAGGGAGAGAGCGCTCAAAGCTTACCAATCCATGGTAGGCTCAGTCATGTACCCGGTGTCATGCACACGGGTTGATGTGGCCTATGCTACAAGCTTTCTTGGACAGAGGGTGTTGCAGCCCGAGGGACGCAAGTGGAAGGAAATTGAGCGGACCATCACTTACCTCTTGCAGGGGGATGATGAGGGGCTGCTGTTTGAAGGGGGAGAGGAGAGTCTAGAGCTAGTGGGGTACGCTGACGCCTCACACGGATCAGACAAGAAGGATGGGAGGGGAGCCTATGGCTATGTTTACCTCCTTGGCGGTACAGCAATCATGTGGCAAGCCAAGAAGCTCACCGACGTCGCTCTGTCCACCGCGGAGTCTGAATATATGGCGCTGTTTTATGCATGCCAAGAGGGTGTGTGGCTGAGGCGCTCACTTCAAGAGATGGGGGTCAAAGTGGAAGGACCTACAACAATCAAATCGGACAACAAATCAGCGATTGACCTCGCACGAAACGACAACTGGCATGGGCGCACGAAACACATGAACGTGAGGTACCATTGGGTACGGGAGCAGCTACAGAAGAAGGCATTCACCTTCGTGCACGTGGGAACACATGAGCAGCCAGCGGATTTCCTCACCAAGGTGCTACCGAAGGCAAAATTCGAGTTCTGCAAGTATTTTGTCGGCATGCGCACCCTCAAGGACTTGCAAGGGAGCAGCGGAGCAGCAACACGAGATACTACACCACCTTACGGTTGGGATCAGCAAGGGAAGAAGAAGGCGGGTTACATTGTAACCACTGGAGCATAGGAGGGTGGCAGCTGGCAAACCACGGGGGAGATTGTTAGGGTGGTTCGCCACTGCCCTAGTGTCTACCGGCCTGCGCGCCTGACCTAGGGACGGTAGAAGAACTCTAGGAACGGTGGGAACTACGACCTAATATGGGGAACCGGTACCTAGAACGGTGGGGCTGCATGCTAAGTAGTTACGAGAGGAAAACGTGAGGAAAGTAAGGGAAAACGGAATGACTGAGAAATAGGGTTCGGGAAATGTCGAGAAGACATTTCCGAAGCCTAGAATGTCCAACCGAAACCGAACCGTGTTCGGTGCGGAAGGGACAAACGGGTTTCGGTTCCGGTGACGGTTACCGAATTCGGTTACGCGTGCGACTCGGGCTGAAACGCGGATGACGCGTTACGCGAGGCGCACATCACATTTCGAAATGCTTAAATGTGTTTGTTTTCAATCAGTTGTTTGTACTTCTCTGTTTTCAGTGAAAATTGCACCAGAAAACCAGAATTTTCTCCAAGTGACTACTAATCTCCAACGCTAGCCAGAGGCTATACCTAAACTTAGATGAACGAGCTCAAAGTTGACTAAGAAATATCCTGGATAGGAGCACTACAAACTGATTCTCGTGTCTGCCTGTCCGACTGCTCCCAGAATGATCCTAAGCCAGCACAAACCCTCTCTCCTCCCTCCTTGCAGGTCATATGGTCGGATCCTCAATGCGGCGACGGCACATGCACACCCCCAACTGAATTTCCTGCAGTGGGCCGATTTGGCTGTGCCCAAGACTGTGGTAACGCGCGTAACGTTACAACGGTGACGGTGGCGCTGCGATGTCACTTTGCATCGAGGGAAGCTATGGTTAGCAGCTCCTGGAACCTCTGCTCTACTGCTATCAGAGATGTGTGCTGGTGAGCCCTCTCTCTGTACCAGAGTGAGTGTGTGGGAAAGCGTGAGCGGGCGTGTGGGGGTGGGAAGGTGGTGACGGTGGCTCTGCGGTGCCACTTTGCATTGAGGGAGGCCATGGTTAGCAGCTCCTGGAACCTCTGCTCTACTGCTATCCGAGATGTGTGCTGGTGAGTTCCCTCTCTGTACCTGTGTGAGTGAGTGTCTGCGTGGCTGTGTATGAGCGAGTGTGGCGATGGTGTGGTGACGGTGGCGCTGCGGTGCCACTTTGCATTGAGGGAGGCCATGCAGAGCAGCTCCTGGAACCTCTGCTCCACTGCCATCCGAGACGTGTGCTGGTGAGAGTTTCTCTCTGTACCAGGGTGAGTGTTTGGAATTGCGTGTGCAGGCGTGTTTGGGTGGGAAGGAGGTGACGGTGGCATTGCGGTGCCACTTTGCATCGAGGGAGGCGATGCTTAGCAGCTCGTGGAACCTCTGCTCCACTGCCATCCGAGACGTGTGCTGGAGAGTGAGTGAGTGAGTGAGTGTGTGCGTGTGTGGAGTGGGAGGATGGCGGTGGGGTGGTGACGGTGGCCCTGGGGTGCCACTTCACATCAAGGGAGGCCATGATGATGAGCAGCTCGTTCCTTCTCCCCCTCCCCGCTTTTCTCGTTCTTCCCCCACACCAGGTTCCAGGACCCCCAGCTATTCACAGAGTTCACGGGCTGGCACACGGTCACAGTGCGCCTGCCAGACAACGACTGGTACGTTGCTGGTGAATGGGAGAGAGTATGTGCTAAGATACACACCCTCTCCCCTCCCTCACACCCGTTCAGGTTCCAGGACCCCCAGCTATTTATCGAGCTGAAAGGCTGGCACACGGTCACAGTGCGCCTGCCAGACAACGACTGGTTCGTCTCCCTCCCCTCCTCTCCTCCTCTCCTCCCTCCCGCACATCAGGTTTCAGGACCCCCAGACATTCACGGAGCTGACAGGCTGGCACACAGTCACAGTGCGCCTGCCAGACAACGACTGGTTCGTCTCCCTCACTGCTCCCACCGGGGGCGTGGGCGTCTATGTCTATGAGTCCCTAGGGAAGAAGACCACAGGCGCTTCAGAACCTGGCACAGACTCCTCCTCTGGTGTTAACAGCTCAGGCTCAGCTGCTGAAGGCTCGGTGATGATATCAGCACCGCCGCCACTGCCACCGCCGCCACCCCCTGTTTCCACCGCCCCTGCCCCAGCCCCCTTCCGACTGCCCTCCTCGCGTGTCTCCCCCTCCGCCTCTCCTCCACCCGCCTCGCCCACCGCTTCGACTTTTGAGTCGACTCAAAAGTCAACTCCTCCACCCGCCTCGCCCACCGCTTCGCCTTTTGAGTCGACTCAAAAGTCAACTCCTCCACCTGCCTCGCCCACCGCTTCGCCTTTTGAGTCGACTCAAAAGTCAACTCCTCCACCCGCCTCGCCCACCGCTTCGCCTTTTGAGTCGACTCAAAAGTCAACTCCTCCACCCGCCTCGCCCACCGCTTCGCCGTCCACAAAGGAGTATCTGCGGCCTTCCAACGGCACGGGGGCGAATGTGCTGCTGGCGAGCGTGGATGGGTGTGTGGAGGACGGCGAGAGCGGTCTGCAGCGGTGCAGACAGGTACGGTGTGGTGGTGAGGTGTTGGACGCGGTGCATGTGCAAGCAGGGGTTTGCAGCGGTGCAGACAGGTATGATGCAGTGGAGAGGTGCTGAAGACGTGCATGCTGCGGTGCGGTGCAGACAGGTGCAGTGCGTGGTTATGTCATTGTGAGCACTCTGCTCTCCCTATTCCTCCCTCCCGTCTCCTCACTTCCCTCTCCGCTCTCCTCTCTCCCTCACGTCTCCCATGCCCCAGACCTGTGCCATATGGACTATCTGTCTCCCGCAACTGTGCACCAGAAGCAGCAGCAGCACTGGCAACACCACCAACAGCACCAGTCCTCACTCACTCCCTTCTCTTCACTCCTCTCCCTCGCGTCTCCCATGCCCCAGACCTGTGCCATATGGACTATCTGTCTCCCGCAACTGTGCACCAGAAGCAGCAGCAGCAGCACGGGCAACAGCAGCAGCAGCGCCGCAAGCACCAGTCCTCCCACGACTCTGCCCGTGCGTGTGGCATCTGCAGCGCTAGGCAGTTGCTTCCAGGCGTGCAACATCATGCTGCCAGGGACCACCTTCGACCCCCCTGACAGCATCACCTGCTCCCAGGTGAGATCAGACCCCTCACACACGCATTCCCTTTGCATGCTTCCATTTTGGTCTTCGATGTGTCTCGGATGTGCTTGGTGCTCTCAGGGGTTCATACTTTCAACTGCAGTCCTGTTCCTACCGTCCCTCCTGCCCCTCACCTCCTTGCCTTGCCCATACCCTCCTCCGGTGTCCCCCTTCTTTCCCTCCCCATACAACGCTGTTCCCGCCAGGCGTTCACTGTCTTCGAGGCGTCTCTGCAAACACCCTCATGCACTGGTGCTCCCCCTGCCCCTCACCTCCGCCCTTGCCCATACCCTTCCCCTGCCATGTCGTCATATCCTGCTGCACTCTCTGCCGCTTCTCCTACCACCACTTCTCCTTTGCCTTGTGCCTGCCTGCCAGACGCCTTAAACACACACACCATCACCTACGTCCTCTGATCCTACCACGTGTGCCCTGTATGGATGTGCGCAGATATGCTCTCAGAGTCCCCTGCAGCAGCAGCATCCCAGCCACCTACAACAGCAGCGGCACCGACAGCACCAGCAGCAGCAGCACCAGCAGCAGCAGCACCAGCAGCAGCAGCACCAGCAGCAGCAGCACCAGCAGCAGCAGCACCAGCAGCAGCAGCACCAGCAGCAGCAGCACCAGCAGCGCCAGCAGCAGCAGCACCAGCAGCAGCAGCACCAGCAGCAGCAGCACCAGTAGCAGCAGCACCAGCAGAGGCAGCAGCAGCAGTGGACGCACCAGAAGCACCAAGTTCCCTGTCTGCTCGTTTGCTACTAGAGTCGTCTGCTCACAGCAGCAGCGCCAGCAGCAGCAGCCACTTGCAACAAGCACCTCTTCAAGTCACTCCGTGTGACCCTTCCAGCACCAGTCTCCCAACCAACACCCCAGCCGCTCCCTGTGTGCACAGCCGTGTCAGCTCCTCTGCTCCTGAAGCGCTCCCCATGTCCTCCCCGCACCCCTCTTGGCCTGCCGGGTCTCTCTTGGATCCCTGGGCTGGCATGGCGTCAGTGCAGCTGGTATGTACTCTGAGGCAAGTTCTTCCCATGCTCTCCTTCAGTCCAGGTATGTGCTGGTTTGACGATCCTCTGTCTTTGGTTGTCAATGCGTTGTCTCGGTTATGATATCCTTTGTCATCGGGGCGTTTAAGATGATCCCGTCAACCCCTCCTCTTTTTGACCCTAATTGTGTTTCCTGATTACACTCCACGTCGTCTCCATGCCCGCGTGTCTCCCTCCCTGCCAGCACCACCAGCAGCTGAGGCAGAAGCTAAAGGAAGAACGGGTCAGTGCTCCCTCCTTCCACGCTTCCAGTCTCCACCACCCCCCTAGTCTCCACGCTCCTCCTCACAAGAGTGCCGGTGCTTTTCGCTCCAGCCGACAGCTCTTCCCCTCTCCACCGACCTCCTCATTCCTCCCAGGTGAATTTTGATGCGCCTCCCACCCCCCCTCTCCCTCCCCCCCCCTTCCCAGCTTCCTCTTCCCACCAGCCACCGAAGCTGCCTCCTTGCACCTCACCCACCCTTCCATCCCCTCATCCTCACCCATTCTCCCCCCCACCCCCTCCAGCCACCTCCTCCCAGCCAATCGCAGAAGCCCAGCGGCTCGTGTGGGAGAGCCTTGGGACGACAGACGGAGAGCGAATCAGGGCGTGCCAGGTGGCGGTGGCACGGGCGCTGTACACCGCAGTGAAGGAGAACTGCCTGGCCGGGCCGACAGCTGGCGGCAGCAGTGACAGTGGTGGCAGTGGCAGTGGCAGTGGCAGTGGCAGTGGCAGCAATGGCAGCAGTGGTAACAGCAGCAGTGGCGGTGGTAGTGGCAGCAGCAACGATAACAACAGAAGCAGCACCACCAGTAATAGCAGCAGCTTGGAGCAGTCGTCCCCAGCCAAGAGCCTCTCCCTGGCCTCGCGCAATCGCCTCGTTGCCTTCCTCTGCACGCTCTTCGCTGGGCCTTTCACCTCCCACCCTCACTGCAACTTCACGGACGCTTTCTTCAGGCGGCAACTGACGGATCATGCAGAGCTGGTGGATTACATTCGAGCAACGCACCGCAGGTAAGGGAAGGATGGTGTGCGCTCAACCTCAACTATATGCAATTAGTGGCAAGGGGTTTATCCACCAGGCTCCTTCTCATTATCCACCATCCTTCCTCTCCCAAAACCTTTTCATCTCTCCCTCCTCTCATGGCCATCCCAGTTCTCCCCCCTCCCTTCCCCTACTCCACCCGTTCTCTTCTTTCTCAGTCCCTCCCGGCGCTTCTCTGCCGCCCAGCAGGCTCTTTTCGTCCGCATCCTCGTCATGGCGCTGCAGTCAGTCGTGCAGAAGATGCCGAGCGATGCCGTCCAGGCTGCCACCCACTTGCTGCACATCTTCAACGACGCAGTGGTCTCGCCAGACGCCTCGCCGTGCCCCCAAGGTGCATCTCTCTTTCTGTTGCTCTCAAGTGCCCCTATGATCTTCCCAGGTGCTCCTGCTGTTGGTCTCAGGTGCTCTCTGTTTTTCTCAGGTGCTCCTGCTGTTACCCTCAGCTTCCTGTCTGTTTCTCCCTCACGTGCTTTTGTAATAACTCCTCGTCAGGGCGCAAGCGTTTCGAAGAGCCTTGCGCGTCCCAAGTGGGTGCTTTTGTAATAACTCAAGAGCTTCCTCCTCTCCCTACAATCCTTCTCTCCTCCCTCCCCGGGTCCCCCTCCTCTCCCCCAGCGGATTTTATGGTTCTATGGGACTCTGCGTCCTTCACCCGCCGCGCCATATCAGACGGGCAGCGGGTCACGTGGGTGTGGAACGACGACGACTACCACGAGCTCTCAGGTGTGGCGAGCAAGGGTAGGGAGGAGAGGGAGACGGGAGAGGTGCAGCAGTGCCCTGCCCTTCGCTTGTGAATCTTTGATTTGATGTGGTGGGCCTCTGCCCATCCCATGCCCACGTGGGTAGGTGTGGAACGGCGACGACTACCACGAGCTCTCAGGTGCGGTGCAGTGAAAATTGCACAGGGTCCTCTCTCTTTTACTCTTTCACTGGGTTCACTGCAGGGTTGGTGGGCACATGCATTCTACTCCATCTGACGCTCCGCATGCATTTGTTTGATTTTTCTTCCTCTTTCGTCCCTCACTGCAGCATGGGCGGGTTCGGAGCCGTTTCTTGGGTTTGGAGCGGGGCGGCTCGGCCTATCACGGCTTGCCACATGTGCATGGGATAACATTGGGCCCAGAGATGCCTCGGATGAGCCTGCGCCATGCGTGCTGCGTGAGTGGTGACGTGGCATGCCATGCTGGCATATGGTGACATGGCATGCATATGTGAACGTCTGTTATATCTTTTCAATGCCGTTTGCACTTAAACACCAGGTTTGTTGCCATACCTCCCTCAAACACCCCTTCATCTCCCCCTACTATCTCACTGTCCTCAACACCCCTCATTTTCGCACTACCTCTTTTGTCCTCCATTAACCCTCAACCACTCCTCATGCCTTTTGTTGAGGTGCCTGAAGAAGTCTGTTTAAGGTTTCTCAAGAGTCCCAAAGCACTCCTCACCTCACCCCACCCACCACGCCTTCCCTGCAGGTTCTCCCGACGACACATCACCTCCCCAATTCGCATACACCAAGGTGTTTGGCACTGCGTGCTTGTTATTTGCGATATCATAGAAATTTTGTCTTTCAACTCATTCCTTCTTGCACCCTCCCCTGCAGGCTCTCCCGACGACTCATCACCGCCCCAGTTCGCATACACCAAGGTGTTTGGCACGGCTCGAGACATAGCTGTGAAGGACTCGCCTCAGTCACTCGCATTCACCCTCATCCGCGCCAGGAATGATTCAGGTGCGCGCATGGGTGCATGGATGCGTGGGTGTATGGGTCCAGGCTTGCATGTGGGCATGACTCCAGAAGTGTGGTGCATGGGTGTTAGGCACGGCTCGAAACATGAAAGTGAGGGACTCCCCTCTGTTACACGCATTCACTCTCATCCTGCAACGTCACCCTCTATGGATGCACATAACTCAACCTTGCAATATGCCCCTCTGCAGCTTCTGACTCTTTCTCCGCCTTTCCCAACCATTTCCTAATGGTCATGGTAATGGTAATGATAATGGTAATGGTAATCGTAATGGTAATTGTAATGGTAATGGTAATGGTAATGGTAATGGTAATGGTAATGGTAATGGTATTGATATTGGTATTGGTAATGGTAATGGTATGGTAATGGTAATGGTAATGGTAATGGTAATGGTAATGGTTGATAATGGTAATAGTGGTAATGGTAATGGTAATGGTAATGGTAATGGTAATGGTAATGGTAATGGTAATGATAGTGGTAGTGGTAGTGGTAATGGTAATGGTAATCGTAATGGTAATGGTTGATAATGGTAATGGTAATGGTAATTGTAATTGTAATGGTAATGGTAATGGTTGATAATGGTTATGGTAATGGTAATGTTAATGTCGCTGCTACCAGCCCTGCAACGTCGCTCTCTGTGGCTTTGACGGGGGTGTGGCTCTCTGTTTATTGAGGCGTCTCAAAACCCAACCCTGCACCGTGCTTTTTTGCACCTTCTGACTCCTCTCCCCTTCTCTCAACCATTGCCGGCCCCCCATCCCCTCCCTCACACCACCAGCACCCCAGCCCCGCGACTCTCTCCCCCCCTACGTGCTCCTCCTCGCCTCCCTCTGTGCGCCTGCCTGCCGTCTCGTCTCGCCATGCTGGCCAACGGTCGCTGCGACCAGCAAGTACCCCTTTGCACCTTCTGACTCCTCTCCCCCTCTCCCAACTCTTTCCTGTTCCCCCTACCCCCCACCACCAGCACCCCAGCCCCGCGACTCTCTCCCCCCCTACGCGCTCCTCCTCGCCTCTCTCTGTGCGCCGGACTGCCCGTCTCTCCATGCTCGCCAACGGCCGCTGCGACCAGCCCTGCAACGTGGCTCTCTGTGACTTCGACGGGGGGGACTGCGCTTGCGGCGGCGCTGGCAGCGGGAGGATTGGGAAGGCAGCGTGAGCAGCGGCAGTGGATTGCTGCTGGTGCTGGGGGGTGGGGATGTGGGAGAGGAGGCAGCGGCAGTGGCAGCAGTGGCGGTGGTGCGAGTGCGGGTGGGAGTGTGGGAGGAGGAGTGGGTGTGCAGTGGTGCACATGTCCTGTGTTGCAGATACGGGGCGATGATGGAGGTACGCGCGTGCAGTTGTTTGTTAGGCTGCTCAGAAGGTAAATGATTTATACTTTCCCTAGGCTTAAGTGGTCCAAACCCGTGAATTGTTTAGATGAGCGGAGGAGGCCCTTTATCAGTGGCTTTTGAGAATTCCCAAAGATGGCTTCACAGCATTCGGTCTTTCTCTTTCACTCTTTTTTCTCTGGCCTCCCTTCCTCCATCACTCAGCGTGCTGTGAAGCAGCAGGAGCAGGCACGGGCATCAAGGTCCCCTTCAGTCTGCAACGATTCGGCCCCACAGTGCATCCCCTCCTCTCCACTCTCGGCAGCACCGCTACTGCTCTGCCTCGTGTTGTGTCCCAATACAACAGGTTCGTGTTTTGAGACGTCTCAAAACTTGTGTTGGTCCCAATGCAATAGGTTCGTGGCCACAGCCTCTCCTGTTTTGCAATTAACGCCGTGTTCTTGTTCTGCAATCTCTTTATTTCTATGCATGCTGCCCCTTTCCCTCTCCTGTAACTCCTGCCTCTTCAGCCCCCCCCATGTGTCCCTCCTGAACCTCCTTCCTATCCCCTCCCCTCGCCTCAGTGTGCTGATGGGTTTCACTATCGTGCAATACCTCTGGCACTCCTCCCGCTCTGATTTGAAGCCAAACCAAAGAAGCAGAGTGTGATGCTTGCTGTGAGCCAACCAGAACCATAGCTGCGTGCTCTGCATCCTGCCTGATTCCTGTCCTGTCTTTCCCTCTCCTGTCTCTCCTGCCTCTCCTGCCTCTCCCGCCCCTCGTGCATCTCCCGCCTCTCCGTGCTCTCCCCCCCGCACAGGGTGCTGATGGGTCTCATCATCGTACAATACCGCTGGGACTCTGCAGACTGTGCCACGAGCAGGTAAGCGGGCCACATGCATGGGCATGCGCAGGCAAGTGAGTGAGGCACATGCATGTGTTAGAAGAGAGAGAATTGATGCACTGAATAATGAGCCAAAAGGCTCTTTAGTACAAGCAATGAGCAAGGGAGAGATGAGAGGGAAGCTTACCCTATTGGCCAATAAGTTGGCCAATGGGGGAGCTTGCTTGTGGCCCAAGCAACCACAAAATGTGTGTTGGTTGGGATTGGTTGAGGTAAGGACCAAATCCCCACCAACCACAAAATGTGGTTGGAGGGACACTAACCAACCCCCCAATTTATAAGAGTGCTACACATTAGACATGAGCATATTCACGAACTTCGAGTCGAACCGAACATTCCTTGTCTTTGGCTAAAAAGGTTCGATACGAACATGTTCGAGTTCG
>CANJKZ010000303.1:0-76414 GCA_947471745.1 Closterium sp. Naga37s-1 | reverse complement strand
CCAAGGCCCAACACCATTAGCTAAAACATGCAATTATATAAGAATATACCATATTCTAGCATATACTCTGCTCACTCTAGTACGATAAAATGCACTTGCAATAATAAACGCCTAACTGATCATGCTGTTAGACATTTTAACATATAAATTACGTTGAAGCAAACGAATTGTATCACTCTCCACATAGTGCTTCTTTGGTTGCTGCAGGCGTAAACTTGCTTCAATGTATACTCCTTGTAATAATCCATATGGCTTAACATATTCGATAAGTCTTCTCCTATAATGTACAGGTTTGGAATGTGTTTTTGTGATATCATGTTGAAGATAGAGGGTAAGAGCGTAACAGGAGGCTTCGGCAATTCCTCCTCTCTCTCATGTCTCTTGCAGACTTGCAGGACGAACCGAGGAAGGTCCTGGAGCGCCCTCATCTTCCTCCTTGGAGGCGTTTTTGAGAATTCTCTATAACACCCTGCAGCATCAAAGGCCCTGGAGCCCCCTCATCCTCCTCCTTACAGGCATTGCGTATCAAGGCCACTCAAATCCCCCCTCTCCCATGTCCCTGTCCTTCGTCTTTTTCAGGACGAGCTGATTAGTGCTCTTGAGGCTCTCCGGTCGCAGGCGTGTAGACGCAGGGGCGCACCTCCCAGTCCTGCTGTGTTGGGAGATGTGACCTCCATGCTCGCCAAGGTATGCTGTAGTGTGAGCTGGGAGTCGGAGCTATGTGCATGCACATTACAGATTTGTAGTCCAAAATGCAAGTGCTAGTCTTTCTCTCTTGCCTGTGCAGGTTGGCAGTCTCCAAAAGCAGCTGCTTCTTGTATATATTTTTGATGAGAGACTTTGAGGAAGACCATTTTGTTTAATAGTCAGGATTGCAAACGACTATATTGTAGTATCGGGGATGTAGCTCAGATGGTAGAGCGCTTAGCATGCGAGAGGTATGGGGATCGATACCCCACTTCTCCAAGCATTTTCTTTCCCTGCGTGAACGGATGTCGCATTTGTCTCATCGTCGTTCCTTCTTTGCGAAAGTCTTCCCCACGCGCTAATCTTCCGTCACCCGCGGCGCTAAGTATTTCGTTTTTTTGGCGGCTAGTCGACGGAACTTGCTGCCAGGTAGGCGCAAATTGGACATTTGCGAGTAGGCGGAAGCTGGAAGGGCGCGTTTGACTGGCATCTCTTTCTAGAATGCAGCATCACACAACACGGTGACGTTGTGCGGATGCGGATGGTCGAGTTGACGTCACAAAGCGTCGAGCCCCCGTAAAGGATAGCAGTAATGCAGGGGCTATCGCGATTGGAGCGTTTGCGAGGGCAGTGTTGGTAACCTTGACGGCGTATCGGGCGTGTTATAACGAGTATGGAGCAGCGTGGTCTCCTTTTCTATAGAGCGTAAGATATCTTGCTTCATGTTTGGTGGTGCACCTCTCTTCTCTTGCCTAAATGTTTCCAACATTCTATAGTGAACTCCTTTCTGTTTTTGGCCAATTCCCTCCTGCTCAAGCCTCTCGCTATGGCTAAACCTAATCTCCTAAGTTTTAATTCCTAAATTAGCACTTTAACATGGTGTCAGTGCAAGTTCCATCCAGGAGCCTTCCTGTCATTTTCAGAGACATGGACCCACTCGTCACGCAGCCCGATGCGCCCCGCGTGCAGTCCTTTTTGCCCGCGCACGGCCCGTTTTGCCCTGTGCGCAGCTCGTTCTGCCCCGCGCTCAGCCCGTCTCGTCCGCGCGCGACCCGTCTCGACCCTGCGCAGCCCGCCCAGCGCCTCGCCGGGCGCCAGCGCAGACGTCCGCGACCAGCGTTAGCGCGAACATCCTCGCCAGGCGCCAGCGTAGACGCCCGCGACGAGCGCCAGCGCGGACGCCGACGACTGGCGCTGGCGCGGACACGAGAGGGACAACGGACCCAGTGGTGAGAGGGAGGAGTTGGGTCAGGAGACAGAGGATGAAACAACTGTTAACATGGAGGAAGATGGGCTAGAGATGGGGAGGAAACATGGGACCATAGGCTGGGAGAGGCGGTGAGGGGGGAACATGTGGTCAGTCAAGCGAGGGGTAGAAAGCCCTAGAAGGTGAAATGGAGATACAGGCGGCGACGACAACGGCTGCGGCTGCTGCGGCAACGACTGTGACTATTGTGGTGACTATGGCACCTACTGCCTCATGCGGTAGCACCCCCAAAACTAGGACTTCGAGCACCAGCACCCCCAGAGCTAGCATCCCCAGAACCAGCACGCCCAAGATTCCACATCAACCGATTGCGGCGACGATGACAGTTGTTCCGGTGACGAAGGCTGTTGCGGCGGGTGCGAAGATGACGCCGATGACGGCAGAGACTGTGGCAACAGCAGCGACGTAGGTGGGGGACGTGGGGAAGGTGGCGAAGGGGCCAACATAGGAGGCGCACCCGTATGCACTCGGCTTCAAGATTCAACAGACTTTCCCATAGGCCCAACCGAAGGAAGGGGGGTGACTTACGACACACCATACGGGGCAGGACGCGGGGGGGGGGAAGCTAGCAGGGGAGTGGCTGCTGTGGGGTGAGGTTTGGGGAGAAGGGGGGAGGTTGAATGGGGGATGGCCGTGAGAAGATTTGAACAAGAATGGATGAACTATGAAATGAAGTGAGTACAAATATGAAACCCTAATTTGTTGTACCCCCTATGGGATACCCCACTATAGCCTACACAACAGCATAAGCTATAATGTTCTGACACACCCCCATAGGCAAAGTGGGGGAGAACAAGGGGTCACAAGACCAGTCAAGCAAAGTAAAGCAAAGCAAGCTCAGGGTGGATCACAAAGTCACCACACAGTCCGAGCACAGGGTCAAGGCCACACGGCCAGTTCACGTGCAAGAGTACACACATATATATAAAGCTAGACAAGCAAGAGCAGGTATATATATATGTGAGAGTACAGGCAAGGTCAAGAGGAGAGCAAGTGAGGCAAGATGGGCACAAGACCCAGCTGAGTGCAGAAGCGCTGATGATCACAAGGCGGAAGTGCCTTGGTGAAGACATCAGCAGTGTTGGCCTCAGAGGCCACGTACGCAAGCCGCAACTGACCACGTTGCTGTAGCTCACGAGCAAGGAAGTAGCGGAGAGCAATGTGCTTTGTTCTGTGCTCCAGTCGCTGCTCTCGACACAAGGCCAGCATGGCCTTGTTGTCTACGTACAGGACTGGAGGAGAACGAGGCGGCTCTCCAAGGTCGGTCAGCAGGTAGGTGAGCCAGCGAAGCTCCTGTGCAGCCATGGCCCCGGCGTAGATCTCAGCCTCACAAATCGAGCCAAGAACAGAAGACGAGCGAGTAGCCCGCCACGAAACAGAGCCGGAACCAAGGCTGAAGGTGTAACCCTGTGACGACCGCTGCGTAGCCTGGTCGTCAGCCCAAGAAGCGTCCGCGTGCCCAGTGAGGACCACTGGACTCCGCCCTCCAAGCACTAGCCCCATGCCCGACGTACTGCACAAGTAGCGCAACACCCTCTTCGCTGCAGCCATGTGCTCTGGTCTGTGTCTCCCAGGAGCAACATAGCGTGCCAGAATGCTAAGAGGGTATGCAAGGTCAGGTCGTGTGCAGGTCATCAGGTACATGAGGCAGCCAACAAGCTCTGGGTACGGGCCACTCGACTCTACGGACTCATCCGAAGGCAGAGCTGAGAGCGAGTGGCGAGTAGACAGAGGAGTGGCCTGAGGCGAGGAGTACGTGAAGCCGAAGCGCTGAAGGACCTGCTGCACCATGTGTGACTGAGTCAGGGTAATGGTGCGGCGTGCTCTGTCCCGGGTGATCTGCAAGCCAAGGTAGCTGCGCAGTTCACCCAGGTCTGTGCACGTGTGTCTCTTCTGCAGCTCGGACTTCACGTAGGCGAGTCCAGCAGTGTCAGCTGTGGCAAAGACCAAGTCGTCGACGTACACGCGGATGTAGAACGGCGGCAGAGAGGTGTCGGTGCGTAGAAACAGCGACGGGTCGGCAGTAGAAGGAGCAAACCCAAGAGCCGCAAGTGTAGTCCTCAGTGTGTCGTGCCACTCACGTGGCGCCTGGCGGAGACCGTAGACTGGACGCCGGAAACTCCACTGGGTACCAGAAGGGAAAGACCCAGTGAAGCCAGGTGGGCGACGCAGCCAGATCTCCTCGTGCAGGCTGCCCTGCAAGAAAGCTGTGCTGAAGTCAAGAGAGTGCAGCTCGTAGTCACGGTGAGCAGCAACGTGCAGCAGTACCCGAAGAGTGGTCATCTTCGGGGTGGGGGAGAAGGTCTGAAAGTAGTCAACTCCCTGCCGCTGACTGAAGCCACGAGCCACGTAACGCGCCTTGAAGACAGGCGGAGAACCCGGCGGCCGCTTCACCCTGAAGATCCACATGCCACTGACGATGTTCGCCCCAGGAGGGGGGACAGCGTCAACGTAGGTGCCTGTGGACTTCCAGGAAGCCATCTCTGCATCCATAGCTGCCTGCCACTGAGAGGAGTAGGGACCCTCTATCGCCTCCGCGTAAGAGCGCGGAGTCGGGATGTCAAGTGCATCCGGGTCTCCCTCAGGGGTAAGCAGTACGGACACGAGATGAGGTGAGGCAGCTGCCAGACACTGGAACTCCTCCTGCCTGTCCTCAAGGACGTCCGTGCCAAGGGCACACTCACCCCCGACGGACGGAGGACAGACAGACTCAGACTCAGCGACAAGACTAGCAGCGTAGTCTAAGCGACAGCGAGCAGCAAAGTCGACGAGCTCAGTAACGAGAGCAGACGCAGCAGTAGACTCGAAAGAAGGGTCAGTGACAACAGTAGCAAGGAGACGCGTGACAGTAGGACTGGCAGCACGAAGAGAGTCCGACTCCGGGTCGGCAAGAGCAGGAAGAGAGGACTCAGGAGGAGAAGGCAAAGGGGCACGCAGAGGAGCAGTGGACGGACGCAGAGACATCCGGTGCGTGCCAGGGACAGGAGGAGGACGCTGACGCGAACCGCGACCACTAGTGCGAGCAGCACGGACAGGCGACGCAGGGCGAGACGCAGGCTCACGACGCTCAGCCAGACCTCCAGTAGGACCAGTGTAGGGAGAAGGAGCAGGCAAAGGGGAGGTAGGCTGCAACTGTAGCTGGGACGAGACAGGCTGTGGACACTCTAAGGGAGGAGGAGGACCAGTAGAGGGTGGAAGACCAAGAACCTGCTGCAGGAGTGGCACGAAGTACGGTCGAGGCCGCGCGGCGACGCTAGAAGCAGCCGGGACAGCACCAGAACCCTCAGCAGGAGCACCCGCTCCAGCAGCACCACCAGTAGCTCCAGAACCTCCAGCAGCACCAGGAGCACCCCCAGTAGGACTGCCAGCAGTAGTCTCAGCGCCAGCACCCTCAGCAGCACCAGCTCCAGTGCACCCAGGACGAGCACCTCTGGGACCCGCGACCGCAGCACCCTCAGCAGCCGAAGGACCTCCAGCACCAGCAGCACGCCTCCAGCGCCGGGCAAACCACTCACGCAGCTCCTGTGGAGAAAGTGGCTCCCGGCGAGACGAAGCACTCGGAGAACCTCCAGGCGAAGCACCTCCAGGCTCAGCACCCCCAGGCGTAGCACCCCTAGGCTCAGCACCCCCAGACGTAGCACCCCTAGGCTCAGCACCCCCAGGCTCAGCACC
The DNA here is from genome assembly GCA_947471745.1 of Closterium sp. Naga37s-1. Taxonomy (NCBI): domain Eukaryota; kingdom Viridiplantae; phylum Streptophyta; class Zygnematophyceae; order Desmidiales; family Closteriaceae; genus Closterium; species Closterium sp. Naga37s-1. Next base: position 70,788 of record CANJKZ010000303.1, on the reverse strand, counting down.
CCCAGGCTCAGCACCCCCAGGCTCAGCACCCCTAGGCTCAGCACCCCCAGACGTAGCACCCCCAGGCCCAGCACCCCTAGGCTCCGCACCCCCAGGTACAGCACCCCCAGCCTCAGCACCCTCAGCAGCACCAGAGTCACCAGTGACCTCGACACGCTCGACCGCGTCTACCTGGGACACACCTGAAGGGGCAGGACCCTGAGGGGGGAGGGGGTCTACCTGGGGGGGACCTGGTACCAGGAAGAGTGGGGGTGGGGGGAGGGACGGAGTGCGGTAGGGGAAGAGGCGGTAGTAGGGGACCGACTCGTCAAACGTGACGTCCTGGGAGGACAGAACACGGCGAGAGGTGGGGTGGTAAAACTGCCACCCAGGCGCGTCAGGGGGGAACCCCAGGAAGACGCAAGGAGCAGCACGAGGGGATAGTTTGTCCGCAGACAGGTCGCGGACAAACGCCCGAGATCCCCAGACCCGGAACGCCGACGCATCGCCAACCTTCCCCGTCCACAGCAGGGCTGGGGAGGTCTCCGGCCTGGAGACCCTGGGGTGGAGGTTGATCTGATGCGCCGCGTACCGAACCGCAAACGGCCACAGAAAATGGGGGGCAGCCGCATGCATCATAGACGTACGAGCGACGTCCATGACCATGCCAATGCGGCGCTCAGCAATCCCATTTTGCTGCGGTGAGTCCGGAAGCGTGAAGGTCTGACGGATGCCCCGTGCACGACAGTAGGCACGCAGAAGGCCAGAGGAGAACTCTCCGCCTCTGTCCGAGTGCAGACGCAGAACAGGAAAGTCCGAGCCGAAGCTCTGCCTGAGCTGGAGACGAGCTGCGCGGATCCAGTCGATCAGCACCTCAGTGACATCACCCTTGCTGCGCAAGGGGAAGACTGTGGTGTAACGCGAGTAGTCGTCAACAACGAGCAGGAAGTAGCGCTCGTGACCCTGTCCACGGACGCGGGCTGGGCCCCACACGTCCATGTGAAGTGTCTGCAACGGGGCCTCTGTCGGAGGAAACTGGGAGGAGTGAGGGGCAGCACGCAGGCGCCCCTCGACACAGGGGACACAGGCAGGGCCAGGGCCCTGAGGAAGGGGAGGGAGGGACCGGGGGAGACCGGACACAAGAAGACGGGAGGCCATACCTCTGAGCCGAAGCAGAGAGGGGTGGCCAAGGCGGTGGTGCCAGAGGAGAGTCTCGTGAGACAGGAGACGACACGAACAGGGGGCAGACTCAGGACCAGACCTGGACGCCGCAGCAAACACCTGACCCGACGTAACTACCCTACCAGACTCAGCAACTGGAGGAGACGCAGTGGTCAGAGTGTACAGGCTCGACCCCGGCTGACGGGTGAACGTAGCCGCCTGTGCCAGCCTCTGTACAGTGGGTCACTCTCTGACGTGCAGGAGTGAACTGGTGGACCCCCGCATCCTGTAGGTCAGCACCACTCACCAGGTTCGTAGAGAACGAGGGGAGGTAGAGACCAGACAGGGTGCCAGAGGGAGCCGCCGGACACGGGAGGACTGTGGAGAAGCGAGACAGGACAGGACCCCCAGAGGGGTCAGCCAGAGACACTGCAACCGGTCGACTCAGCGGTGTGAGTGTGGTGCGGTCCCGAAAGAAGGAGCGAGACGCCCCAGAGTCAAGGGTGAAGGTGAGGGAGGCCGAAGCCGACGCAGTACCTGAGAGCGCAGACTCACCAGTTCCTGAGGACGCAGACACACGAGCACCTAGAGCAGCAGCGTCGCAAGCACCTAGGGCAGTAGCCTCACCAGGACCTAGAGCAGCAGTCTCAATGCCCGGATCGGGCGGGAAACACCGGTAACAGTCACCCTCATCACTAATAGACACAGCATACATGGCAGAGAGAATAGCATCAAAGTCAAGATCATAGATGGCAACACCCGCCCTAGACAGCTCGCCCCAGCGAGGGATCTCGGAGGCCTCCGGGAACTGGTGACGCCACGCGTCCGTCAGGCGGCCAAAGCAGCGCTGGGTGGGGTGGGGACCCCCACACTGCTCACCCGCACGGTCGCCAGTGCGCAAAACGTAGGAGCACGGACCAAAACCCCCACCCCGCTGACGCGCAGTGTACCACTCACGAAGCTGCTGAGGGGACAGGGTGTCACGACCACGCTGCTGCTGCTGGCGCGAGCCACCACCGGAGCCACTCCTCTGCGAAGACCCGCGACCAGCACCACCGCCACCCCCGCCGCCTCCGACGCCTCCGCCGCCTCCGCTACTGCCGCCGCCTCCGCCTCCGCCGCCGCCTCCACCTCCGCCACCTCCACCACCTCCGCTCCCACCGCCACCGCCGCCGCCACCTCCACCTCCACTGCCGCCACCGACCCCTCCACCCCCACCTCCACTCCCACCGCCACCCCCACTCCCCCAACTGCCGCCACCTCCACCTCCACCGCCCCCGCTCGCTCCTCCAGCGCCCTTGCCCCCCTTGCCCTTGCCAGAGCGGCGTCTCCCGCTAGGGGCAGACGCCGCACCGACCGACTCAAGAACAAGGAGGTCGGCCGCAGCAGCAGAGGCAACAGAGGGCAGAAGGGGGGAGGGGGAACACCCCTCAAAGATGGGGGTGCGCGGGTCACCACGAGAGGCCCCTACAGCGACTATGCTCTTCTCGGCCGCTAGGAGGGACTTCTCGAGGAGGTCAACAGTGAGAGTGGTGGGACAGACAGAGAGAAAGTGGTCCCTGACTACGCGAAGGGAGTCAGGAAGGCGAGTGACTATGTAGTAAAGAGTGATGTACATGGGGGGGGGGTTCCTGGCGCAGAAGTCAGGAGGGAGTGCAGCGCGGTAGCGAGTGTCACTAGTGCGGAGGTGCGTAATGAGGTCAGTGACTGTGGGAAAGGCAGTAAGATCAGGAAAGAGGTACGGTAGCATGAGACGGCTCAGTGCAGCAGTGGCAGGGGAGGAGTAGCGCGCAACTACAGCGTCGTACAAGGTCTGAGCACTCTTGTACTGACTAAAGTGCGCACGCTCGGAGGTAGGGAGGTGGCGACGCACAGCAAGACGTGCAGCAGCGTCGCGCGTGGCCCACTGGGAGCGAACAGTGGCGTCAGCATCAGCAGCAGGGGCAGTGGAGGTGCCAGAGGTGAGGTCAAAGAGAGAGAGGCCGTCTGCCCTATCGCACTGTAAGAACAGCTGCAGGTCATCTACCCAGACCTCAAAGTCAATGGCCCTACCCTCAGCGTCAAAGGCGAGAACACTAGGGGTAGCCATGACCCTAGACGACTAGCAGCGCAAACAGTGGGGTGAGGACAGTGCAGTGAAAAGGCGCTGTGCTCACCAGACTGGGCAGGTCGGGCGGCCCTGAAGGAGGGCGGCGCGGCGGCTCGGCGGCTCAGCTGCTGGGCGGCCCGGCGGCTCGGTGGCTCCGCTGCTGGGCGGCTCGGCTGCTGGGCGGCTCGGCTGCTGGGCGGCGCGGCCGCTGGGCGGCTCGGCTGCTGGGCGGCTCGGCTGCTGGGCAGCTCGGCTGCTGGGCGGCTCGGCGGCTCGGCTGCTGGGCGGCTCGGCGGCTCGGCTGCTGGGCGGCTCGGCTGTGCTGCTGCAGGGCACGGGGCCGCAGGTAAGGGCGGCGGGGCCGCTGGTAAGGGCGGCGTGGCCGCGGGTAGGGTGGCGGGGCCGCAGATAGGGTGGCGGGGCCGCAGGTAAGGTGGCGGGGCCGCAGGTAAGGTGGCGGGGCCGCAGGTAAGGTGGCGGGGCCGCAGCAGAGGGCGGCGGGGCCGCAGGTAAGGGCGGGGCCGCAGGTAAGGTGGCGGGGCCGCGAGGAAGGGTGGCGGGGCCGCTAGGTAGGGTGGCGGGGCCGCGCGATGGGGCGGCGGGGCCGCGCGATGGGGCGGCGGGGCCGCGCGATGGGGTGGCGGGGCCGCGAGGAAGGGCGGCGGGGCCGCGCGATGGGGCGGCGGGGCCGCGCGATGGGGCGGCGGGGCCGCTAGGTTGGGCGGCGGGGCCGCTAGATAGGGCGGCGGGGCCGCGCGATGGGGCGGCGGGGCCGCGATGGGGCGGCGGGGCCGCTAGGTAGGGCGGCGGGGCCGCGCAATGGGGCGGCGAGGCCGCGAGGTAGGGCGGCGGGGCCGCGGAGACGGGTGGCGGGGCCGCAGTGCAGGGCCGCTAGTGCGGCTCGACGAAGTGAGGGCCCGGAGCGCGACTCGGGCTGAGCGCGCTTCGGGCAGGAAAAAAAAAAATCGATGTGGTGGGCCCTAAGCACAGTTCCCAAGGGGGAACCTGCTCGATACCATGAGAAGATTTGAACAAGAATGGATGAACTATGAAATGAAGTGAGTACAAATATGAAACCCTAATTTGTTGTACCCCCTATGGGATACCCCACTATAGCCTACACAACAGCATAAGCTATAATGTTCTGACAGGCCGCTGTGAAGCCAGCAGCCCCAGTCGCACGTGAGCCCGTTGCTCCAGTCGCCCGTGAGCCCGTTGCTCCAGTCGCCCGTGAGCCCGTTGCTCCAGTCGCCCGTGAGTCAGTTGCTCCAGCCGCTCGTTTAGCCGCAGAGCCAGTTACTCTAGTTGCCCATGTGCCAGTTGCTCCAGTTGCCCGTGTGTCAGTTGCTCGAGTTGCCCGTGTGCAAGCAGCTTCACCCGTTGCCCACCACCTCCTCTCCTCTCATGGTCCCTCCTCCTCACTTGTCGTCTGCTTCTTTCGCTGCACTCTCCCTGGTGAACCACTTTAGGGGGCGATAACTACATTTCTTCCCCCAAACAGTTATGGGGGCGTGTCAAAATATGTTATATGTATTTTATTTAACTGCTTGTGAGAAGGTGGCAGTGTAGATATCTTGCTTTATGTTTGGTGGGTGCACTCAGCACAGTCAAGTGCGAACGCGGGTTCTCCCGCCAGAACGTGATCAGAAGCTGGCAGAGGACGAGCCTCTACAATGCTAGGCTGGCAGATATGCTGACGTTGAGTCTGCTTGACTATGACATGGAGTAGGGGAAGGTGGTGGAGATTTGGAGGAGCTGGAGGAAGAGGAGGCCGAGCAAACGCAAGGAGGTAGCAACGGCTGATGCAGCACGACGAGGCAAGTGTGTTAAGGGGAGTGGCCGCCGTGTGGTGGAGGTGCTCGAGAGCACAAGTTTCTCCTCTGGGACCCGAGGTGACAGCAGTGACGACGACGACAGGGAAGGAGGATGTGGTGGTGCTGGGCCTGCAGAAGATGATGAGGAGGAGGAGGATGAGTTTGATGAGGAAGATACTAGCAAATACAGCTGATGTGTGTGGAGTTGTGTTGTCTTGCTGTTGCTATGTCTTGTCCCCACCCATACACTCCCTCCCTCCCGCCCACCACAAGTTCTACTTTTCTGATTCTTGTTGTTAGAATTGTTGTTGAATATATTAAAGTGACCCCACCCCACTGAACTGAATCCTGTCCTGATGATACAGTGTGTATTTCGTGTTTACACTGATGGGTCAGCATACCATTGGGAACAGCACTGAGAAATACAGTATAACGCCAACCCTCAGCGCTGATCAATCAGCGCACAAGGGATTTTTTTTTTACACAGCACTGATTGATCAGTCTACCCTCAAACCAATCTGAGGCTCTGTCTGACACCTTCTCCCCCCCGCCCCCCCTCGTAGCTTTGAGATTCGCCAATTTATCGATTAATTGACACGGCTTTGCAGTACGAAATGTTCTACTTGAAAGTTCTCTCACCCCTGTTGGGCAATATCACAACATCATATTAGCCTCTCAAAATGTCGAGTCTATTGCAATTAGGATTAGACCCTAGGGTCTACTAGTCGGGTACCTTCGGTCATGCCCAACCCATAAGCTAGGTTATTCAACCCGATTCGATTTATCAAAACAACTAGGCGAATAGCATCGTGAAGGCTAGTAATGCAAACGATACAATTTTAAGGGGAAATTGCTCACCCACGCGCGGAGAAGTAGGATATTCAGCAGGGTTATTGGAACCAGCAGCGTCAATCTCAGCGATATGCTTTGAGTTCACTAGATAATTGATCTGCTTTATAATCGTAGCAAGATCTATGTAACTGTAAGGAATTTTTTTTTTCCTTACTTCGCGTCCCCGCTCAGCGCGTACACCACTGTAGCACCACAGTCAGCACCGTTACCACTCGCAACCCTCGCATCGACAATCCTCCCGCCACCTTCGCACATCGCACCCCGACCTCACGGCTCGGCGGGTAACCCACGCTCTGGGCCTCCGCTTCGACATTTTCCCCAACCTCAGTCCCAGGCCCGTCGCGCGAGAACCACAGTCCATTACCGTTACCACAGTAGTTTCGCTATATATTCTTCGCTCATGCCTTCGCTCATTGTACTCTTGCTTCGATAGTGCAATTCTAGCTCGCTCACTCAATTGCACTCGTAACAGTAACGTTTTCCATTGTTTATATAATGCCGTGGATTGATGTGCCTTCAACGATGGGACGCTGCTGTAACGAATGCGCTTTGGTGACGTGGTTGGTGTCCAGCGTCAATTCAAATGCGGCTCGCCAACATTGGAGCGCCTCGATGAGTGTCTGCAATCTGTGCCTGTAGGGGTGAGGGCTTCCCTGTAAAATGTCGCTCAAACCAGGGTAGTGGTGGTCGTACTCAGTCGTCGACTGCATCTCGACGACTACTTGTGATGCCTACGCGATCGCTGGGACAAGAACCCAGGGTGTGCGACGCGCCACGTCAAAACCCAGGGTCCACACACCCAGCACACTTTCATCTAGGTGCAGCCAATTCAATTTGCAGCGTTCCATTTTGCGAGCGACGGGTCGTTGGCGGCGCCGTAACCAACCCGAAAAAGGTATCTGCGTCGCGAGGAATCGCCCTGGGCAAAATGTTGTCGTCTGCATTTCCACACCTGCGTGTGCGATCCCACCTCAACAGCAAATCGGGCAAGCCCTATCGCCCTTGGTTCGCCTAACCTACCACCCCTTGCTCTAGTTTATATGTCTCACTTGCTCCAGCTGAGATTATCAAAATACGCTCGACTTCGCTCACTTGCTAACTAGCCTCAGTGTCTACCTGCCTAACTTGATTTCCCCGGCTGATACGACCTCCGTCGGTAGCAGAATACCTGGAAGCGTGCCATTCAGCCAGCTCTTTTGTAACTGACTTGCTCAGCCATGGCTTCGAGAGTTGCTCTAGCGCTCCTCGCGACCTCACTTCTCCTCACCTCAGCAGCTGCTGCTCAGTTCGCTCCCCGGCCGTCGCCTGACTCATTGCCCAAACCTGCGCCCCTCTCGTCGCCCATCACGTCGCCCATCACGTCGCCCAGCATGTCGGCCAGCACGTCGCCCGTATCGCCACCTGCGACGACGTTTCGCGCGGAGCTGAAGCAAGTGGCGAGCATCCTCGCTGGGCAGCCGGGCTACAGCCTTCCGGCCAAAGTGTTCTCCACCCTTAGTACGCCTTCTCTTCCGTCTTGCTTGCTCTTTGCACCTCTGCTTTTCCCCTGCGACCGTGGTACTGTCTTGCTTTCTCTCTGCGCACTTGTTGTGCTTACTCATCGCACCTCGGCCCTGTTCTTAAGCCCACGCCCGCCGTTCTTATAAGCTGCGCCCTCAGGTTGTCCTGCTTTGTCGCTGAGCTCTTCTCACACCTTTACTCCGGTGTGGCCACCCGCCGCTCGTCGGCTTACACTTGCCCTGTCATCCCTCCTGCTCTGTCCTTCCGTTCCTGGCTGAGTTTCCTGGCCGCAAGGAAGGATGCATATTGTTCCCGTTTCACCCGCTCCTTTCCTTCCCTTCCCCTCCCCTTCCATCCTGTTCCCATCCCAACTGCGTTTCACTGCTGCAATATCGCGCGAGCCCATTCCCAGGCAACTTCCCGAACGGCAAGCTGAAGCTCGTCGAAAACACCACGGTTCTCGTCCCCACCGACTCCGCCCTCGCGAAATTCGGCCTTCGCGCGCTCTTCAACCCCAAGATGGTTACCAAACTCGCCCGCTACAACATCATTCGCGGGCGCTTCTCCTTCAGCCAAATGAAGAACCTTCCCCGCGGCACGCAGCTGCGCTCCCTTTACAAGAACCGCCCGGTAGAGCGCAAGGCCGTGAGCCCCGCCGCAAAGGACTGGGTGATCAAGAACAAGGACCTTCTCGAGACAAACTTTTTCCAGAAGTTCGGGACGCAAGCGAGCTCCGCCGCGCTCAACAAGCTTCTCCCGCCCGCTGGCAACGAGGTGGGGTTCGGCCGGCCCAACTCCGGCCCGCTGTCGTGGGTGCGGGTAGACAAGCCCGACCTGTTCAGCGGTAAATTCATCAAGGTGCACGGTGTGGATAACCTTATCAGGCCGCCTGCTTAAGGTGTTTGTTTATAGTTCCATCTTTAGGGAATCCTGTGGCAATCTAGTGTTAGATTTGCATTGTTCTTTCCCTTAGCAGCTCCGGTTGTGTAGATTATGTAATGCGCATAGGAAGACTTCAGAGCTGTCAATATTGTTGGGGCACAGCTCGTGCCCTGGTAGGCTGTAACTAATAATGATGTTCATGTTTACCATTTTCATACGATGTAAGCAGGTCGTGCTGATGCATTGTGGCATGTGCTGCTGTGCTGCCACCCCGTCCACTAGCTGTACCAAGCTCCTGGAACGTTGCTCCAAACAGCATGAACATTGGCCGCACATGGAGATAGACGTACACATGCTGCATGTCCACACTCCACACCACATGCTGCTGCATTGCACCATGTGGTGAATACTCTGACAGCAGGGGCTGTGGGGGTTCCATGACTCACACGCATCACAAGCTGTATCCGGGGAGACACATGGCGTCAGGGGCTGTTGTAGGGGTGACATTATCACGTCACGTGCTGTACCTTGGAATGTCATACCAGGGCTACATCATGCTTGCTGTTTGTCTCTGGCACCATGAAAGCCACTGGTCGTGGAGCTCCAAATACGGTATGTGTTGAGTTATTAAATGCTATAGATCATAGCTCGAAGACCTACCGACTATTCTATTGAAATGTAAAACACTAACTAGTCTTAATATGGGCAGACGTGACGCTCCATGGGTTGGCAGCGATTTTCAACATTCTCAACAGGGGTACATCATGCTCGCTGTTTGTCTCTGGCACTATGAAAACTACTGGTCGTGGATCTCCACACACGGTATGTGTTGAGTTAATGCTATAAATCATAGCTCGAAGACGTACCGTACCTTAATGTTGAACACTAACTATTCTCAATATGGGCAGACATGACGTCCCATGGTTTGATGTTGTGTCCCGAGTTGGTTTCAGTAAAATGTGATCGATTTACAGCATTATACGCATATTCAAAACAACTAGGAGGACGCGGTCATAAATGTTCCAATCATTGCATTATGAAAAGGCTTTATGAGTGTTTTCAAAAGCTCTACCATGATCCGAACAATTTACGCCAGGACGATATATCGAGGAAGTGTCAGTTTCATCGTTGTCGTCACCTTGAAGCTGCCGAACCAGCCTCGGTTTTCCCAGAAAACAGGAAAACTCAGGACAGTCAAAAGCACAGGGATTGTCAGAACTTGCATCTAGCCCACGAGTGGAAACTTGGCTACACGAGTCTTGCGGAGTTAGTCAGAGCTTTCTCAATCCTGTTTGCTTCTCCCTTTTCAACAGCGCTTCTCGCGCAATCCTTTGCATGTCATAGAAATACCCTTCGCATCCCTTTCCTCGTTTTTAAACCGCTGTTTTTCGAATTGCTGGTATTTATTTACGCATGGATCGCTGTGCCTGGCTAAAAGCGCAGCCATGGCTCAATCCGCATGCATCTCTGAACCGCAGCCGTGTTAGCGATCCTGACACCCCTCTCAATGCTAACGGGCCTAGCACCGAACCAGCTGGTTCGGTCGCTGAACCAGCTAATCCTGCAAACCTTCCCTCTCCGGAGCCTAGCTGGGTCTTTAAGGGCTTCGGAAGCTTCCACGTCAGCGCGTCGGAACAATACGGATCGCCGTCCGTTGGAAGGCTTTCACAGCACCTTGAGAATGTCGGTTCACATCACAACGAGCATGTATTGACTGGAACGCCATCTCGTCATGATGAGCCTCGGAATGATGAGCTGCAGGGTTTTCTCGCTCCCGACGCCATTCACCTCGAGTTTGCCGTGGACCAGCGGAACCCTAACGCCACGCTTTTCGTGAGTGTAATGGGTGTGAATCTATTGGTGTGAATGTTACAAGAGGCGTGTGGAGTGTTGGCTCCAGGCAGTGGTTGAGGCGTTTTGAGGCGTGTGGAGTGTTAGGGGTACTTTTATGATAAGGCCATTAATCCCTCGTTCTATCCCGTACCTTTCATCCTATCTCGTTTCTTTCATATATCTCCTCTTAACTTGTGTATCTGGTCTTAACCTGTATTTTTACTCTTATCATGTAGTTTTCATCTTATTCTGTACCTCTCATCGTATTGTGCTCTGTTCCTGTATCAGGGTTTCCGAGTGGGCTGCCTGATCCGGCCTTCACTCATGAATAGGACTCATCGTGTTCTGTACTATCTCCCACATTCTATCTCTCTCATTCGTGGAATCCCGTACTGTTCCTGTATCAGGGTGTCCGAGTGGGCTGCCTGATCCAGCCCGCCCTCACGTCAACTGATTACGAGCCAACAGTGACAACGCCAGCGTCAACACCAGCTCCAGCTACAACAGCTGCAGCAACACCAGCAGCACCAGCAATATCCGCACCAGCAGCAGCATGAGTAGCACCCTGTGCAGAGACACCAGCAGCAGGCCGAGCCCCAGAATCAAAGTCCCCACCAGCTACACGACTCAGGTATGATGAAGGGCATGTCCTATCCAGCCATTATGATGCTTGCCTGGAAGAGGGAAATGGGAGAGGGGGATGGGTTGTGTTTCGCCTCTGTCTCGGTGTTGTGAATGCGTCTTCTTCTCTTCCAAGCTAAGACCTACCACGTCCTCCTGCTGTTTCAGGACTGTGCTCGATTTTGGGGCAAATGGCGTTTTCCTATTGGACGCCTCTGCTGTCCGCCAGCTCATCAGAGGCACCCGGACGTTGCCATGCTCCACGTGTCATCAGCTGGAAGGGGGTTGCAACAAACAGCTTGGAAGTGACCAACAGCATGGTAACGAATGCGTTGGTGGTTACCATCAGCACTGTAACCAGCGTTATCGTGGTAACAATGATGATACCAGATGCCACAGTACCGAGGGCCAGGGTATGGCTGGTGGCTGCTTGAAAAGGAAACTCTTCCAGGAAAGCGTGGGGGCCAAAAAGGGCATTACGAAGAGAAGAAGAAGAACGGAGGTGGTTGCTGGAGTTTCTAAGTGTGATTGTGAAGTAGGTGGGGGAGGGGTTGGATTGGGAGGGAGTGAGGACGAGGATGGAGACGACAGGATGGGGAGAAAAAGGAAGGGAGGGAGAAAGGGAGCACGCATCAGAGGGAAGCGGATGAGGGTTGCTAGGGCGGACAACAGTCAACAGGGTAAGAAAGGAGCAGGGAGATCGAGGAGGAATCGAGGAGTGGGTGGAGTGTCAAAGGGTTTTGCACTGAAGCGTGGGATGGGTGGGAGAAAGGGAGGAGCACGGGGGAGGAAGAGTAGTCGGAGCAAGGGGGCTTGTGGTCGGCTGGATGGTGAAGAGGAGGCGGAAAGGTTGAGGGTGAGGGGGCAGAGGGAGGAGGGAGAGGAAGGAGGGGAGGGAGGGGAGAGAGGGAGACATTTAGAAGAGGAGGATAGCGATGTGGTTCTGGTGGAGGGACCTGGGGAGGGGAGGCTGGGCGAGGAGGAGAAAGAGGGGTGCGCTGGTGTGGGGAGTGGTGCTGCGGGTGTGGGGGGCGATGAGGGGAATAGGACCTTGGACGCGTCTCAGAAATCCGTTGGTGTGGGGAGTGATGAGGGAAGTAAACGTTTGGACGCGTCTCAGAAAGGTGTTGGTGTGGGGAGTGAAGAGGGGAGTAAGGACTGGAAGGAGAGGAATGTAATCTGCACCCAATATCCAGCCAGAACGAATAACGAGGCATCTACTAACAGGGATAGGAACTTGATCTGTACTCAGTTTTTTGCTATCGAGCCAAGGAGTGGGGAAGTGGGGAGCGGAGAGGGGGAGGAAGGAGAAGGAGAGGAGGTTGAGGAGATTATAATGGAGGAGAGGGAGGAAGACGAGGAGACTGAGGAGGGGGAAGAGGAGGGAGACGATGAGGGAAAGGATGAGGAGGAAAAGGAAGAAGACGAGGAGGAGGATGAGGAGGAGGAGGAGGAGGAGGAGGAGGAGGAGGAGGAGGAGGAGGAGGGGGAGGAGGAAGAGGAGGAGGAAGAAGAGGAGGAAGAGGAAGCAGACGGGGGCAAGGAAGGAGATGATACCAAAGGAGCAAATGATGAGGATGGAAGAGGTATCGAGTGGTATGGGGGGGATGAGGGGAGCCCGGATGAGCACAGAGTTTTGACAGACGAGAGGGGTGGCAGGGGTGGGGAGAAGGACCACCATATAGGGCGCCTGCACTCCTGTGCAGCATGCATGCACGGCTGGGGTAAGGGGAACGATAATGGACTCGTGCACTCCTGCACCGCCTTTGTGCACGCTGTGCCGTATGTCAGCCTGCTGCTGCCGCATGTCACCTTCACTCTGCATGGGCTGTGCGGTCCAGATGAGCAAGGGGAAAAAGGAGATCTAGAGGAGCAAGAGCCAGATGTTGAAAGGTATGTGCTTTTCGTCTATCTTGGTTTCTCGATCCCAATTGACATTGTCCCTCCACTTGCAGCGTACTCAAACCTCCCATCCCATCCCATTTTGGCTGGCCTTTTTTCCTCATGGTGGGGATTTCTGCCTGCGTGCACCTTTCATGGCCCATGCACCTTGTAGTGTTGTTTTTATCTGTGAGCGGCCCATGATGCTGGAGTCTCACCACTTCCTGCTTGCTTGTGGTTCCAAACCCTGCTTCCTCCGGTTCTTGAATTTTGAGTCGACTGAGAAGTAACCTTGCTCTGAGCTCTCCATGTTGCCGACCAAAGTCGTGTCTAATTCATCCCTGCTTGCAGTGTGGTTCTCACTGTAGCAGCTTCAATGGCAGCAGCAGCAGAAGAAGCAGCAGCACCATTAGAAGCAGCAGCATCATCAACGGCAACTGCTTTAACTACCACCCTCTCTCCAGCTCTCTCCTTCCCTCTCCCGGCCTTCTACCGGTGGGCATCAGCGTGTGAGCGGTTGAGTGCAGCAGCAGTGGGGGCCACGGAGGCCTGTGGGGCGGACAGCTGGCTCATGTCACACCTGCTGCTGCAATCAGTAAGACCACCAGACCGTTTTGTTTTAATTATGTTCACTGCGTGATCGTCATGTGTCTCAACGGCTGGTGTCTGCGTTGTCTACAGTAGTACTACAGAGGCCTGTGGGGCGGACAGCTGCCTCATGTCACACCTGCTGCTGCAATCAGTATGTCTGTTTTTTGTTTTCGTTTTACACATATACGCATGTATATCTGTAAGCATATGGTTAATAGATGTAAGACCTGCGAAACGTAGTGTGCTCCGCCCCAAGTAAGGGGTGCTAACTGCCAGGGTCGTTTTTCCATCGTAACGAGGTTTTTAAAGTTCTAAGACGTCTTCCCCCTTACCATCAGGTTCATTTCTCGTGTACCGGAGAGGTGGCACATGGAGAGATGGTGGCAGGGGCTGCATCAATATACATGCAGTATGCAAGGGCACAGGTGAGTGCTGTAGTCTTGGGACCTCTCAAAATCCCAACAGGCTCGTTTCTCTTCCATCGGAGAGTCGGCACATGGAGAGATGGTGGCAGAGGCTGCAACAGGATGCATGCAGAATGCAAGAGCACAGGTGAGTCTCGAGTTTTAATCTCCAGTCCGTCCTCTTACCCCTCTTCTGACCGGTTGGTATTTTCTTTCGAGTCCGCCTCCCTCGCGTGCCTGTGTTGCTTTATCTCTGGCAGGACAAGCTGAGGAAATTGTTTTGAGTCGACTAAAAAAGTCACCTCCTCCCTCTCGTGCCCGTTACGCTTCATCTTTGGTAGGAAGAGCTGACGAAATCCTCCTTCCCATGTTCATTTTTCTTCCACTCCAATCCTCCCTCCTTCCCATATCCGTTTTCCTTACTCTTTTGCAGGACGACCTGAGAAAGGCCCTTGAAGCTTGCCGGTTGCAGGCGTCTAGGCGCAGGGGCGCACCTGCCAGCCCTGCTGGGATACAGGACTTGAGCTTCCTGCTTGACAAGGTATGTGGCGATTGATATGTAGGGGGAATTGGAGAAATGTGTTAGCATTTGTGTGCAGGCGTCTAGGCGCATGGGAACACCTACCGGGTCCGGTCCTGCTGCGATGAGGGATGTGAGCTCCCTCCCTGCTTGACAAGGTGTGTGTGGTGGGGTGAGGTGATTGATGTGAAGGGTTGCATGTGAGCTGGAAGTTGGAGCTATGTGCATGGACCTTACATATCTATATTCCAATAATGCCAATTTTACCGTTTCTGTCTTGCCTGTGCAGGTTGGCTATCTTCAGAAGCAGCTGCTTCTTGTGAACATTTTTGGTGGCAGAGTTTGAAAAAAAGCTCAGTAGGTTTAAGGACATTATTACATCCAACATTGCTGTGGCGTCGGGGATGTAGCTCAGATGGTAGAGCGCTCGCTTAGCATGCGAGAGGTATGGGGATCGAAACCCCACTTCTCCACTGTTTTCTCCTCCCTTCCAGTTTTTTGTTCCTCGTGAAAGGATGTCGCATTCCTCTAATCGTCGTTCCTTCACCCGCGGCGCTAGGCGTCTTGGCGTTTTGTTTAACGGCTAGTTGACGGAGCTTGCTGTCAGGTAGGCGCAAAATGGACATTTGCGAGTAGCGGTGTACGCTGGCCTTAGGGGCGCGTTTGACTGACCCCTCTCTCTCTGAAGCACAATGCAGCATCACCCACCGCAGTGACTTCGTGCCGACTCGGGGTGACTTAACGAACCATCGATGTGACGTCGCGAATCGTCGAGACGGCGCAACGGATTGCAGGCATACAGGGCCTTCTCGATTGGAGCGGTAGCGAGGGCCCGCGCTGCTAACCGTGACAGCGTAGCGTATCGGCCGTCGTTATAACGCGTATGGAGCAGGATCGCCGCCGACTAGTCACCCGCGCGACTGTGGTGTTCGTCGCGTTCGGCACGCGAGGGGACGTGCAGCCACTTGCGGTAGGCTCTTCCTCCTCGTCTTAGCCCCTCCTCGTCTTAGCCCCTCCTCGCTTCCCTCCCCGCCTTCCCCCTTCGTCTTTCCTCCTCGCCTTTTCCCTGCGCGACCTTCCCCCTCCTCGCTTTCCTCGCTTCTCCCCCTCCTCGCTTTCCTCGCCTTTCCCCCTCCTCGCCTTTCCCCCTCTTCGCTTTTCCCCCTCCTCGCCTCTCCCTCTTCTCGCCTTTCCGTACCTTCCCCCCTTCCCTCAAATACCCTTAACCGCCTCCTCCCCCTCTCTTGCACCCCATTCCCCCACTTTCATTCCCGCTCCGTGTAGGTGCTAGCGTTTGTAAGGCGCAATTCTCCTTCCCCCCCTTTCACCTTATTCCCCCACATTCATTCCCGCTCTGTGTAGGTGCTAGCATCAGCACTCGCCGCACAGGGGGTCAAAGATGTGATAGGAAAGGGTGCAGGAGAAGAGGGGGAGGAGGGATGGGAGGGAGAGGGGGAAAAGCGTGGAGGTTACGGGGGAAAAGAGGTCAGGGGAAGGAGGAGGAGAGAAACGTCGATGGCAGTGTGGTTTGTGACTCATCACGAGCACCAGGTGTGGTTTCCTCTTCAGGTCTCTGTTTCCTCTTCAGGTCTCTATTTCCTCTTCAGGTCTCTGTTTCCTCTTCAGGTCTCTGTTTCCTCTTCAGGTCTCTGTTTCCTCTTCAGGTCCCTGTTTCCTCTTCTGGTCTCTGTTACTGTTTCTCGAGGTATGTGATTCTAAGTATCATGTACACTTCTTCAATGTGTCGCATACGTTTCAGGCAAATAAAGATTCCGTTGTTCCACTCCCCTTTTCTTCTCTGGTGTTCCGTGCCTTCCCTGCAGCGCAGCCTTGGGCCGAGCCTAACCGCACACGGAGTGGGCTTTGTGGGAGTTTCTTCTCCTGCCTTCAAGAAACGAGAGGGCAAGGAGATGACAGAGGAGAAAGCAGAACAGGAAAGGAGGAGTGGAGAACCGTTAGAAACGAGAGAGGAGGGAGAGGGGTTAGGGGAAGTAGGGAAGGGAGAAGGGATTGGGGAAGGCGAAGGGGAAGGGGAGCGAGGGGAGGCGAAGGAGGGAGGGGAGATTGACCAGGGAAAGGGGAGAAAGCGGAGGAGGATCATTCGCTTGAGTGAAGGAAATGAAGAGGAGAACGAAGGGGGGGATACAAACGATGACGAAGAGGAGGGGTGGGGAGAAGAGGAGGAGGGGTGGGGAGAAGAGGAGGAGGGACGTCATCGCAGGGAATGCTTTGAAGCCATTAAGAAGTGCCTGGAAGCTTGTGACGGGGCAGAGGGGACGAAGGGGGCGGAGGGGGCGGAGGGGGCGGAAGAGGCGGATGATGCAGAAGGGACGAAGGGGCTGGAGGGACAAGGTGGCAGCAGCCTGAGCAGCATGGGTGACGAGCAGCCGCAAGAGACACGCAAGCTTATAGTCTTTAACCTGTTTGCCCTTGTAAGGTGCTCTGCTCCTTCCTTTCCACCCACCAGCACTGCTCCCATCAGCTCCGCCTGCAAGTCTGGGAGTTCAGGCCGTGCCATGAATAAACTCTCCGTGCCATTGCAGTATCATCCCACATGCGACTTTTGAGTCGACTCAAAAGTCACCTCATTTTGAGTCGACTAAAAGGCACCTCATTTTGAGTCGACTCAATAGTCACCATTGCAGTATAATCCCACATGCCCTTTGGTGTGCGTCGGTAAGCCTGACCTGACATGAACTCTCTGTGATTTCTTTGATGTTTGGGCTCTGTTGTGTTGTGTTGTGTTCCACGTGCCCGTATTCCTCTTGCCTGTGGTGCCTGCAGGAAGCATGGCACATAGCGGAACATTTCGAAGTCAAGTGCATGGCTGCTGCGCCCTACGTCATGCCTTACAGGTCAGAGAGAGAAGCACACTGAATCTCTCACCCGTCTCGTAGTTGCCACGACCGTTGCCCATCTCACTTCCCACGTCCTGTTCTGTGCGGTTTGCCCTGTTCTCACTTCGCATCTCATTCCCCCCCCCCCTGATCCCTACAGGCCTCCCCACCAGTTCCCTTCGCTCTTTGCTCGCAGCCACCCGTCCCTTTTCCGCCGGTTGCAACGAGCAGTTAGCCCACACGAGGTGAGTGAGAAGGTGGCTTTTGAGTCGACTCAAAAGTTGCTTCGCTCTTTGCTCGCAGCCACCCGTCCCTTTTCCGCCGGTTGCAGCAAGCAGTCAGTCAGCCCACACGAGGTGGATGTGGCTGCTTCTTACTCTCCTTCTATGCCCCCCTACCTTCTTGCCTCCTCCCCTGCCCTCATATGCCCCCGTGCCCTCATATGCCCCCATGCCCTCATATGCCCCCATGCCCTCATGTGCCCCCGTGCCCTCCCTCCCTCCCTCCCTCCCCCGCTTCTTTCCCCACCTCCTCATTCCCCCCCCTACCACCCATCCCTCATCCCCCTCTCCCAGCTATCATGGGCGGAGGTGTCAGAATGGATGTGGCCGCTGCTCACTCAACTCATATGGCCGTCCTTTCCCCTCGTTGCACTCCTCCCTTCTCCCCCCCCATCCCTCATCCCCCTCTCCCAGCTATCATGGGCGGAGGTGTCAGAATGGATGTGGCCGCTGCTCACTCAACTCATATGGCCGTCCTTTCCCCTCGTTGCACTCCTCCCTTCTCCCCCCCCATCCCTCATCCCCCTCTCCCAGCTATCATGGGCGGAGGTGTCAGAATGGATGTGGCCGCTGCTCTTCCCCTGCCACCGGTGGGCACGGTGGAGGGAAGCTTCTCTGTGCCTTCCTCCCTGCGCTCTCCTGGTTTGTCCTCCTCCCACATCCTTCAGGATGCCTTTAGGTCCTCTAGAACCTCATGTTTACGCCTTTAGGTCCTCTAGAACTTCATGTTTACGCCTTTAGGTCCTCTAGAACTTCATGTTTACGCCTTTAGGTCCTCTAGAACTTCATGTTTATGCTTTTAGGTCCTCTAGAACTTCATGTTCATGCCACCCCTCCCCCTCCCCCCCTCCTCTCCCCTCCCCCCTCCCCTCCCCGCTCCTCCTCCCCCCTCTCCCCCTCCCCCACCACTTCCCCCTCCCCTCCCCGCGCCCTCCCCTCCTGTCTCGTTTTCCTGAGTGATTTAGCACACACTGCTATTGTCGTGTGTACTTCTTTCGTACAGGGCTCAGCTAGACCGTCTTTTGAGGAGTTTTGAGGTTCCTGAAACATCGCCGCACTTTGCACCTGTGCAGTGCAATGCAGGTTCCAGTATGCAGCGACTTTTGAGGCGCCGCAAAAGACTTCTGAGGGGCCTCAAAAGTCACCTGTGCAGTGCAGGGTCCGGTATGCAGCGACTTCTGAGGCGCCTTTTGAGTCGACTCAAAAGTCACCTTGCACTTTGCACCTGTGCAGTGCCGGGTCCAGTATGCAGCGACTTTTGAGGTGCCGCAAAAGTCGTCTCTTAACCCGCAATCTTTGCACGTGTGCAGGATCCGGTAACAGATGAGCCGACCCACGAATGGCCTGCGCCCACACCCTTGCTGTACGTATGCGAACCAACATATAAGTTTCCATCCCTTATACATTCTTTATGATATATTCGTATAAATGTAGACAAGGCCGGGACTTCCAGCTTGTTCTGAAACGAGTGAAAACTCCTTGGCCCACCTCTCCCGTTAGGGCTTTTGAGAATTCTCAAAAGTCGCACCAATATAGCTGACTTCCATTTTGTGCTGAAACGTGTGAAAACTCCATGGCCCACCTCTCCCGGTAGAAATCTTTACAGTAAATGGCAACACCAGCATTATACCTTCTGATGCAGTCACTGTCTCTCGTCTTTCCCTGCCCTCCTTTTTTCTCACCTTCGCTCTTTCCCTCGTTCCCTCCTTCCCTCCTTCCCTCCTGATGCCCTCATCCTATCAGGTATGGCTTCAGCCCGGCTGTTGTCGAGTGCCCATGTGAGTATGCATGCCAGGCCATCCCATACCATACCATGTCAACACTCACAGCATGGAAAGGTTTTGGGCTCACTTTTGAGTCGACTCAAAAGTTTGTCGAGTGCCCATGTGAGTATGCTTTACATGCCATGCCAACTCAACACTCACAGCATGGCAACGTTTTGAGAATTCTCAAAAGTGATTCCCATACAGCCCGGCTGTTGTCGAGTGCCCATGTGAATATGCTATGCCTGCCATGCCATGTCAACAGTCACACAGGTGTTTTGAGTCACTACTATCAGAGGCAATAAGGCTCCCGGAAATAATCACTCCGCCACTCGAATTTGTTCGTTGAGGAAAGAATAGTCGCTCAAGAACCACCCCCTCCAGCCGCTCCCTCCTCCTGCAGCGTACTGGCGTTCATCTATCAAGGTCTATTTTCGAGGCTCCTCATGAGTCTTGTTATGAGGCGCCTCAAAACAAGACGACTCCTGCAGTGTCCTGGCGTTCATCTATCAAGGTCTATTTTCGAGGCTCCTCATAACTGGACCCCCCTCCTCCTCCTCCCACTGTCCGCCCCCCGCTCCCCTCCTCCCCCGCCCCTCCCTCCACCCCCCCTCCCTTGCAGCGTACTGGCGTGCATCTATCAAGGTCTGTGGCTTCTGGTTCCCTCCACCACACCAGGGCCTTCCATTAGATTTGCCTCCTGCAGTCCCAGCAACAGCAGCAACCGAGGCAGCAGCGGCAGCAGCCGCAGGAGCAACAACGGCACCAGCAGCAGCATCAGAAGCGCTGGAAATGGAAGCCAGAATGCGAGTTCCGTTGAGGAATCATATTGCCTCTGACAGTACCGAAGAGATGGTAAGGCGTTCCAACTGCAATGCTGCCAACGATGTATATCTCCGGGTTTCGTTTGTCTGTTTGTTTGCTTTTCTTTTGGGAGGGAGGGGGGGGGGGGTGGGCTGGAGGGGGGCGAGGGGAGGGGATGGGGGATTTCTGTTTCTCTAGCGACCCAGTTTTAGGTTCCGCAGCGCTAAATCGGCTCGTCTATTATTTGATGAGTAAAAGCCACCTCATGAGTAAAAGCCACCTCTTAAGAACATGCAATCTATTTAAGGTGAAGACTTGGAGTTTCAACGGCTCCTCACGGCCTGCTTTCCTATTTGTCATCCATCCTGTTGCTTTCCCGATGCATCTCCGCTCCCATACCCCTCTCCCATTCTCACTCTTAGCTGCTCTTCCAGTACTTCCTCCCTCCTCATTGCCAGCGAAATGTGGTGACGTTTGAGTCGACTAAAAAATCACCCCGATGCATCTCCGCTCCCATACCCCTCTCCCATTCTCACTCTTCTGTCTCTGCAGCTGCTCTACCAGTACTTCCACCCTCCTCGCGTGCTGGGCGTACCGCGTAGCCAGAACAATGTGTTCTATGTGGGCTTCAGTTCCATGGGCAGGTGGGTGATGGGCAGGTGGGTGGTGCAGGGAGCAATAGAGATGGGGTACGTTGTACCATAGCTAGCCGCATTCACTCACCGTATGCTTTCATGTCAGGCACGGCACCACCACCAGAGCGATGTGTTCTATGCGAGCTTCAGCTCTACGTATGGACAGGTGGGCATTGGAGAGGGGAATGGGGACAGGGTAGTTAGTTTCCCCATAGTCACCTATGCGGTTAAGCTTATAGTTAATGTCCTCTGTACTTAGTTTGGGATTGCGGAACTAAAGTCCAACTCAGTTATTATTCCTCGTGCCGACGATGCTTGTCGCGCATTTCTATACTTGACAGCATAGATATGCGAGACAGTATAATTGCATTGGAGTGTAGCCGAGAACAGTATCGAGCACAGCCATAAGGGATCTAGCCTGAGGCAGGAGGCAGGAGGCACGAGGCGGACTTGATGGCCAGGGAGAGGGTCGGAAGCAACTCAACGGAGGTGCGACAAGGCGAGAGTTGGACGAGAACAGCAGCGCATCATGCAGGCGAGGCGCAAGTGCGGGTGACCTGGGGAGGGAAGGGGCCAGCTGGCTGAAGATGGGCGTGTGGGGGATCCAGAGTATGAAGGGTGGAGATTCTCTCTTGTAAATAGGTAGGTTGTGGGTCTTTGATTTTGTGTGCTATGTCGGATGCATGTGAATGAGAGTAAGAGCTAGCGCAGGAGTAGAGCGAGACTCTCGTCTCATTCAATCCCGACCCTAGGCAGGATGCACCTTGTAAATAGCAACCTAGGGTCCGAATGATTGAACGAGACGAGGGTCTCGCTCTACTCCTGCGCTAGCTCTTGCTCTCATTCACATGCATCCGACATAGCACACGAAATCAAGGACTCACAACCTACCTATTTACAGGAGAAAATCTCCACTCTTCATACTCTGGATCCCCCACACACCCATCTTCAGCCAGCTGACCCATTCCCTCCCCAGGTCACCCGCGCTTGCGCCTCGCCTGCATGAGGCGCTGCTGTTCTCGTCTAACTCTCGCCTTGTCGCACCTCCGTTGAGTTGCTTCCGACCCTCTCCCTGGCCATCAAGTCCGCCTCGTGCCTCTTGCCTCGGGCTCGCTCCCTTATGGCTGTGCTCGATACTGTTCTCGGCTACACTCTAATGCAATTATTCGCGCATATCTCTGCCGTCAAGTACAGAATTGCACGACAGCTGTCGAAGTTTTCTTGCCCCATCCTTCTCCTTCTCATTCTGTCCTCTGCTGCCCCAGGTGTGCTCATGGTGAAGATGACCGCGGAGGCGTTCTGTCTTCCTCAGACGCTGTTCTTGTGTATTGTCCTTCAGACCGTCCTTGCACGGTTTTTGAATGTTATGGGTCTCCTTGCCCCCTTCCGTGGCCTGCTCAGCTCCTGCTGCGGGTCCTTAGGAACCTGATCCGACCTCTTGCCCTTGGCGCGTGCCACCCTGCTTTGCTCCTGTCCACCATCATCCCCGCAGCTAACCTCAATTTACAAGCCCCCCTCCACTCCTTCTGCGTTGCTCCTCGCCACCATCATTGCCGCAGCTGAAGCCCTCAACCTGCGAGCCGTGGTCGTGACAAGTGGCGACAGCGCATTGGAGGAGGCAGTCGCTGCAGTGTGCAGGGACGAAAAGCAGCACGTGCAGGAGCAAGAGGAGGAGTGGCGAAAAAGAGCAGCAGATTTGGTTGCAAGGGGCAGAGGCGAAATGCTGTCAGTGGATGAGAAACGGTGGCTGTTGTCCCAGCGACCATCCCAACCAACACCACCCCAATTGTCAACCTCACCGCTCTTGCCTCTCGGCCTTCCCAGGATGTTTGCGGGTGGGATGGTCCTTGCCCTTCGGGGGTGAGTCGATACCTTGTTCCTCTTTTTTTCGTCACATGCCTTTCAAGGCGAAAGCACCTCAGAATCGTCTTTGCTTGTCACATGTGTCGACTCAGATTGAACGATGCTGTTGTGTTTTCGTGTTCCATCTGTCTCACAACAGACAGACTAGTCACGTCACGGTTTGTCTGTTGTGATTTCTTAAGCAACAAAATTAAAACACAACTACTGTTGAAGTGTAGGCTACATGCTATTTTGATACATTCTGACCGCTCTACATGAATGTCAGGTTGCGTTGAGGTGTCTCAAGTCTCCTATACTGTCTTGATGCTATGTACCATTCCCCCCTTCACGCATTTCCAGCCCTGTCTCTCACGAGTGGCTCTTCCCCCGCTGCTGCTTTGTGCTGCACCATGCCGGCAGGTGGGTGGCATGGGGTTGTGGGGGATGGGAAGGGGGGAGGGATGGAGGAGGGGTGGGGGAGGGGTGGGGGACGGGAGGGAGGAGGATTGTGGGGGAGCGGTGGGGGAGGGGTGGAGAACGGATGATATCGGGCATTTCTGCAGTTGGCTGGCGCTCCCCATGCGTCCGTGTTGCTTGGCATGCTGTCCTTCTGCCCTTCATTTTCGCCTCTGCACACCCATACACTCCACCCGCCCATGCACCCACATGCACCCCTATGCACCCCCCTACACTCCCCTACACCCCCGTGCATCCTCATGCAACCCCATACACCCGCATGCATACCCATGCACCCATCTGCACCCATCAGCGCCACCACAGCAGCAGCACTGCGAGCAGGGGTGCCCTAGCCCGTCTGTCCCTTCATCCCCTTCACCCCCCCAATGCCCATATCTGTACCTTCACGCAGCCCCATGCACCCATCTCCACCCACCTGCACCCATCAGCGGCACCACAGCAGCAGCACTGCGGGCAGGCATCCCTCAGCTCCTCTGCCCCTTCATCCTCGACCAGCACTACTGGGCAGTCCAGGTCCCTCCCTCCGTCCCTTTGCCTGCATGTCTGCATCCCCCTGCACCCATCTCAGCTTATCTGTCTGCCCCGATCTGTGTATGCACCCCGATCAGCGGCACCACAGCAGCAGCACTGCGAGCAGGCGTGCCCCAGCTCCTCTGCCCCTTCATTCTCGACCAGCACTACTGGGCTCACCGCCTCTGCTACCTTGGGGTCGTCCCCCCTCCTCTCCGCCCGTCTGACCTCATGCCTGTAGAGTCGGCGCACCATTCACCAGGTGAGAATGATTGCCTAGCCGGTTAATTTCCCCCTCAGCTTCCCTGCCCCTCCTTTCATTCTCGACCAGCACTACTGGGCTCACCGCCTCTGCTACCTTGGGGTCGCCCCCCCTCCTCTCCGCCCATCGGACCTCATGCCTGCTGACTCTGCACACCAAACAACAGGTGCGTGACTGCTTGTAGAGGGTGTGGGAGGTGAGGGTAAGCACTGCACTCTGCTCGCCCCAGCTCCTCTAGGACCAGCGCTACTGGGCTCACCGCCTCGGTTTTTGAGTTGACTCAAAAAGCGACTCATTACACGTGAGGGTAAGCACTGCACTCTGCTCATCCCAGCTCCTCTAGGACCAGAGCTACTGGGCTCACCGCCTCGGCTACGTCAATGTTGCACCCATGCGATCACCCTTTCGAGGCGCCTAAAAAATGTTGCACCTGTGCGATCACCCTTTCCTTGTTGTATTCGTATATCACATCTCCAGCGTTCATCACATTTGATGTGATGGACCATGTCTCTCTGCCCATTTAGCTGGCCACACTTCATATATTGTGCATCTCACTGTACTGCACACACCTCACGTTCTTTATTCTGCATTTTGCTCTACATGTTTCTCGTTTTGCCCCATCACCTGTTCACCTTTCTGCCTCTGCTACCATATCTGTCCCAGCAGTAGCAACCGTCGTGAGTCGCTTCGCTGCTGCATTGGGTGTGGGCATGAGGGAGCGCGCACAGGAGCTATCACGAGAGATACAGACAGAGGTGCGTCTCTTGGATGACTGACGGTTGATTCTTGGGAGTGATGCTTGTGTGTCTCTAGGGTGACACTTGGTTGACAATTTCATGATTGAGTAAAAAATCACATGGGTGCCACAGATACTGGCATGATAATGCGACCCTCTATGCTGCGGGTGTGTGCTGCCGTGCTGCCATGCTGCCGTGCTGCCATGCTGCCGTGCTGCCATGCTGCCGTGCTGCCGTGCTCCCGTGAGGCCATGCTGCCGTGCTGCCATACTGCAATGCTGTGTGTGTGTGTGTGTGCCGCTGTGCCGCTGTGCTGCTGTGCTGCTCAGGATGGTGTATCAGTAGCTCTGGCTGCAATAAGGAAGGAACTACTCAAGTGATTTGCAAGGCTTCACAGCTACCGACATTCTTCATTAAGGCGCCTCTACTGTAGTACCCAAAGAGATTCAGTGACCCAAGAGCGGGGATCAAGCAGGCTAGCCAGACCACTTTGCAGGGATTTGTTGCAGTTACTCGAATCTTGTAGAAAGAGGCTGTTGTTGGTCGTCAAGTTCGTCACGGGAAAATCCGTACATTTGTCCGGAACTGGAAGGCATCTCTGACCCCCCTCACATCTTTTACTTTTACACATGATCTACACCAAAGTTTCCAGCTTTGGCATACATACATTGAGTGCCGCGACTTCAAAGGAGCCTCAAAATTTGACTTATGAGGCGCCTCACAAACCGAATCAAACCAGCTTAGACGTCCTCCTGTCCGTTACAAGAAGCGCCATGTGACGCTCATGCCTTGTCCCCCTCGTCGTCCGAATCATCCCCCCTCTCCCTGAACCTCGGGTTCTTCTGCACACAACCACCACACAAGCAGATTCCGATGCATTTAGGGTTGTTTCAGAATCGAGTGAGACCGTGGTGACTGAAGAAAAAGGGAGAGATAATTTTCAATTGTCTCACCTTTTGGTCGTCAGCAACCCCTTCTGCCCCACCCTCTCCTCCCCCTCCTCCCTTTCCTCCTTCTCCTCCCCCTCCTGCCCCTCCCTCCCTACCACCTCTCCCCTCCCCTCCTTCCCCTCTTCTCTCCTCATATCGCGCCCGCCCACCCCCGTCCCTGCCCCCTCCTCGCCTCTCTCCTCCCTCCTCCCTGCCCCCCCGTCCCTCCCTGCCCCCCCGTCCCTCCCTCCCCGCTTCTTCCATCTGCTCGTCGTCGTCTCTCCCTCTCTTCCGCATCCCACCGCCTCCTCCTCCCCCACCTCCATCTGCGATTAGGAGCGAGAAGGGGAGGGAAAAGTGGTCGTGAGTAATAGCCTCTGTAGTGTCTGTCGGTCGGTGTGATAATTCTCCCATCACACTTATCACATGTCATGATTACATACTTACAGTGATACACTTTATAAACAGAGCTGCTTACCTCTGTAGCCGCCCCGCTGCCTGTCATCCCTTGAGTAACGCTGGGCCCTCCCTGAGAGGGACAGACAGACACAATTGGGGAGATGGAATGAGATGGAGTGAGATGGAGTGAGAGCGAGAATAATGAGTGACAGCCGAGAGAGGGGGAGAGGAAACAGATAAAATGGAGAGGAGACAAGCAGAGTGGGATTATGGAGGAGTAAAAATGGGGGGAAAAGGGAGGATGGGGGGGAGTGGTAATAGGAGAGGGGGATGACAAGTCGCTAGGCCATATGGTGGCACATGGGCTATCGGAGCACAGAGGGCGAGAGAGACGTGATAAAAGTTGTATTTTGAGACGTCTCAAAATACATGTCGCTAGGCCATGTGGTGGCGCATGGGCTATCGGAGCACAGAGGGCGAGAGAGACGTGATAAAAGTTGTATTTTGAGACGTCTCAAAATACATGTCGCTAGGCCATGTGGTGGCGCATGGGCTATCGGAGCACAGAGGGCGAGAGAGGCGGCTGTCTGCTCATGTTTGCGAGTGTAGGCAACGCTATGCATGTACGGTGGCTTGCACATGGCTTGGCTTGCACATGGCTTGGCTTGCACGTGGCTTGGCTTGCACGTGGCTTGGCTTGCACGTGGCTTGGCTTGCACATGCTTGTATGACTCACTTGGTCCCGGCTGGTTCCCCAGTCACTGGCCCATGCGGTGGCTCATGGGTTGTCGCCGCACCGAGGGCAAGTGGATGAAGGAGGGAAGAACTCCCACCCCCTCCTTTTAAAAGAATGTATGGTCATGTGGTCTGTCTGTGTTAGGTGCATAGCCTTTCAGGCACTCACGGGGTCCCCGCTGGTTCCCCAGTCGTTGCTGCATGCGCTGGCTCATGGGCTGGCGGGGCACAGAGGGCGAGTGGCCAAAGGAGGGGGAATTACCATCCCTCCTCCCACCCACCAAGGGGCATGCATGGTGGTGCAGGGGGTGAGTGCAACGAGCAAAGGTGCAAGTCAAGTCAACGCCACTCACTGGGTCCCTGTTGGTTCCCCAGTCGCTGCTGCATGCGGTGGCTCATGGGCTGGCGGGGCACCGAGGGCGAGTGGCCAAAGGAGGGGGAATGACCACCCCCTTCAGGGGCATACCTATGCTTATGTATGGTGCCTTGCACATGCACTGATTACTCACGGGGCCCCTGCTGATTGCCCAGTCGCTGCTGCATGCGGTGGCTCATGGGCTGGCGGGGCACAGAGGGCGAGTGGCCAAAGGAGGGGGGCATGCCTCCCGGGCTCCCCCCCTCTCCCGGCATGAAGAGCGGCGCTCCGTACTGCTGAATGGCCGCTATCTCCTTCTGTACCAGCTTGCCGTAGCCTCCTCGCCGTGCAGTAGGGGAGGGGAGGGGAAGGGGCGCACATAGGGAGAAAGGGAAGCGCAGGGGGAAGAATCATGGGCATCCACAGCACAGAGGGGACTCCCCCCCTCTCCCGGCATGACGAGCGGCGCTCCGTACTGCTGAATGGCCACTATCTCCTTCTGTACTAGCTTGCCGTAGCCCCCTCGCCATGCAGGGAGGAAAAGAAGAGAGGGTAGGGAGCACACAAAGGGAGAGAGGAAAGTCCAAGGGGGAAGAATCATGGGCATGCACACTGCACAGCACAGAGGGGACTGCCCCCCAACCCCTCCAGGCATGAAGAGTGGCGCTCAGTACTGCTGAATGGCCGCTATCTCCTTCTGTACTAGCTTGCCGTAGCCTCCTCTCCGTGCAGTAGGGAAGCAGGGAGGGGCAGAAGGGAGGGGAAGAGGGGAAGGGCACGGGAACGATCATGGGCATACACAGCACAAATCGGCTGAGCCCCCCTCTCCCGGCATGAAAAGCGGCGCTCAGTACTGCTGAATGGCCGCTATCTCCTTCTGTACTAGCTTGCCGTATCCTCCTCGCCGTGCAGTAGGGGAGGAGATGGAGGGAAGGGATGCACAAAGAGAGAGGGGGGGCGGCAGGGGGGACAATCATGCCCCGCACTGCTGAATGGCCGCTATTTCCTTCTGTACTAACTTGCCGTAGCCCCCTCGCGGTGCAAGAGAGGAAGGGAATCGAAGGGGAGGGAGCGCACAGAAGGAGAGGGGGGAGGGCAGGGGGGACAATCAAGCTCCGTACTGCTGGATGGCAGGGTGCAGTAGCTTGCCGTACCCCCCTCGTCATGCAGTAGGGGAGAGAAAGGAGGGTGGAGAGCACAAAGGGAAAGGACGAAGGACGAAGGAGGAAGGAGGAAGGAGGAGTGGAAGGGAGGGAAGGGAAGAGGAGGGAAGGGAGGGGTGGGGAGGGGAAGAGGGAAGGGAGGGGTGGGGAGGGGAAGAGGGAAGGCCGCAGGGGAGCAAGCATGGGCATGCACAGCACAGGCAGAGTGACTGCTCACCGCCCCGCGCCGGCATGAAGAGCGGAGTGCCGTACTGCTAAATGGCTGCTACCTCCTTCTGTACTAGCTTGCCACCAAGAGCACATAAAGCTAGTAACAGGGCAAAAGAGGCACATATCTGGGTCATAGTCGGTCCGGTATTCGTCCCTGACTTGCCCTCCACTCCTCCCCCGCCCCCCCACCTTTACAGGCATGCCGTAACTAACACGCACATAAAGCTAGCAACGGGGCGAGAGAGGCACATATCTGGGTCACAGTCGGTTCGGTATTCGTCCCTGACTTGCCCGCCGCTCCTCCCCCGGCCCCCCCTTCACAGGCACGCACCAACTAACACGCACACAAAGCTAGTAATTGGGCGAGAGAGGCACAAATCTGGGTCATAGTCGGTGCGGTATTCGTCCCTGACTTGCCCTCCACTCCTCCCCCGCCCATCAAGGTGAGAGGGATGCAAGCAAGAGAGGCGAACGAAAGGCGAGAGAGGCACATATCTGGGTCGTAGTCGGTCCGGTATTCGTCCCTGACTTGCCATCCGCTCTGTCCCCGCCCACCATAAAGACGAGGGAGAGGGGAGGGAGAGATGTGACGGATAGAGGCGAGAGAGGCACATATCTGGGTCATAATCGGTGCGGTATTCGTCCCTGACTTGCCCTCCACTCCTCCCCCGCCCATCAAGGTGAGAGGGATGCAAGCAAGAGAGGCGAACGAAAGGCGAGAGAGGCACATATCTGGGTCGTAGTCGGTCCGGTATTCGTCCCTGACTTGCCATCCGCTCTGTCCCCGCCCACCATAAAGACGAGGGAGAGGGGAGGGAGAGATGTGACGGATAGAGGCGAGAGAGGCACATATCTGGGTCATAATCGGTGCGGTATTCGTCCCTGACTTGCCCGCCGCTCCTCCCCCGCCCCCACTGCCGCCCATCCTCGTAGCCCCAGTCAAAGTCCACTCTGATTGGCCGGTCGTCCAGAATCGTGCTGCTGACGTATTTCACCGCGTCCTCCGCGTCCTCCCTCACATAGTACCTGCACCAGAAACAGACAAAAGGGAGAAAAAGGGGGGTGAATTGTGTGCTGTCTCGCTTGCATGGTACCGAGACTGCGAAAAGGCAAAAAAAGAAGAGTGTTAACGGAGGAGGCAGAATGGGAGCAGGAGGGAGGAAGAAGCGAGAAGAGGAGGCGATAGGTGGAGGGGGCAGGGGACAGGGAGAGGAGAGGAAAGGGAGTTGAGGGAAGGATGGGTTGGGGGTTGGGGGGAGTTGCATGGAAAGGGGGAGGAAATGAACCAGGATGGATGGAGGGGAGAGAGGAAGTGGGGGAGAGGTGGGAAGGAAGGATCAGAGACAGCACAGCTCTCATCAAATGACGTCTCAAGCAGGTGGCGTTACTCACGCAACGAAGCAGAAGCCGCAGGGCGTCATTGTATTCTTATCGAGTCCCATTACAATGCGTCGGATTTCCCCCGCCTTGGAAAACACCTCGTAGATCTGCTCCTCCGTGGTGTAAAACGACAAGTTACCCACGTAAACCGTGGTAGACACCCTCAGCGCCTGCTCGAACTCCTCCTGCGTGCCGCGGAACCGACGGTCACGATACGCCGAGATCTGCTCTTTCTGTTTGGAGCATCGGCGCGCAGGGATGAGATGAGACGGATACGCAATGGAACGCGGGTAAGGAGGACGTGGTAAGGATGACGTGGCAGTAAGCAGGGATGGACGGAGGGTGGTCTGACGGAATTGATTCTCCGACCCCTCGGATGATAATAAGTACTCGGAAAGCTCAATTTCTGCGAAATTACCTTGAATAACCGCGACATGGCGGCGACTGACTCAGTTCCTCGCACGCAGCACTCTTGTAACACGGCTTTGAGCGGATGTGGTGGCGGGAGTGCTTCCGCTGATCAAGTTGCTACCACCAAGCGATTCAGATAAGGTACTATCAAGGGACATCCTTTGGAGTTGGTTTCCAGCAGGGTGTACCAATCAATGTTCTGAGAGGGGAGTAGCAAAACCGCTTCTAATCGCACAGCATTGTTCTCAATTGAGATGCCCTGGTGCTGAAAGTACTGTACACCCAAGTTTCAACGAAGCTGGATACAGAATGCTGACGAACCCTTTGACGAACACTTCAACGAAGCTGGATACAGAATACAGAACTATTCCAGGGTAGTGGCAATGCGAACGAAAGTTGAGAGAAGAATCCGTATGTTTTCGCCTCCTCTGATGAAAGGGCAGTTAAAGCCCGCGTCCCAAATTGCGGGCCGCGAGGGTCAAGTTTTTAAAACTTGACGAAGTTGAGTGTCCAAGCTTTTGAAAGTCACGCACTTGCAATTTGGGACTTTCGAAGACAGATTCACTCACCAGGGGGAAAACCGAGGGTTGGCTGGGTCTCGCGAAAAAACCGAACCTAGACGAAATCGGAAACTCTCGCCAAAGCCCACACCAGAAAAAACTCCCTCTGGTCAACTTTTAAAAGCATGAACAATTTGGGCTGCCGGCTTTAAGTTTGGCCGGGCCTCAAGCAAGGCTGAGATGTTACCCGTTAAAGCCCAAGACCTGAATTACTCAACGGAAGTCAACGCTAAAAACTAGGTTCAGGAGGCAGGCACGGAAAGGTTCGGTTGGGTTGCGAGAGATTTTCACTCGCGAAACCAATTTGCGACAAAAGTTTCTCGCTTCCCATGATGGTTGGTGCCCTTCCCACAACCAGAAAAGCGCGAGCTTATCAAACTGTGCACAGTTTGAGATAGCACGCAGAGTATTAGGCATAGACCATACCTGTAGACAGGGCAGGGCGTCGGCGTTCACTCAAAAGGGAGTAGATGCGCCATACGATTTGGGTGGCGCGGATTTGCAATGATGACGCGCAAAGCTAGTTTGCGCTGGGTGAAGATTATTGTGTCGAAATGCAGGTTATTGTGCAACTACTCCGTAGCGTAAACTCGTGGCGAAAATCGAATCGCAACCGTTCGCCCAAACGTGACCCTCCCCTCGCCCTCGCTTTCCTTTCCCACGCTTCCGCTCTCTTTAGCCCGCGTCGTCGCCATCGCTTCCGCAGCTCGTCGCGTGCCCGTCGCCTTCGCTCCGCCCGTCGCCTTCACTTCTCCCCCGTCGCCTTCACTCCCCCCCCTCTTCCGTTGCCTTCATTTCCCCCTCCCGTCGCCTTCACTTCCCCCTCCCGTCGCCTTCACTTCCCCCTCCCGTCGCCTTCAATTCCCCCTCCCGTCGCCTTCATTTCCCCGTCGCCTTCATTTCCCCCTCCCGTCGCCCTCATTTCCCCCTCCCGTCGCCTTCACTTCCCCCTCCCGTCACACTCGCTTCCCCACCCGTCACCTTCACTTCCCCTCCCATTGCCTTTCACTCTCTCCTGCTCAATCTCTTTCCCCCTGCTCACTCTCTTCCCCCCTGCTCACTCTCTTCCCCCCTGCTCACTCTCTTTCCCCCTGCTCACTCTCTTCCCCCCTGCTCACTCTCTTCCCCCCTGCTCACTCGCTTCCCCCCTCCTCAATCTCTTCCCCCCTGCTCACTCTCTTCCCCCCTGCTCACTCTCTTCCCCCCTGCTCACTCTCTTCCCCCCTGCTCACTCTCTTCCCCCGTGCTCACTCGCTTCCCCCCTCCTCAATCTCTTTCCCCCTGCTCACTCGCTTCCCCCCTCCTCATTCTCTTTCCCTCTGCTCACTCCCCTTGTTCTAACCCCACTTTCCCCATTTCTCACCCATTTTCCCCCTTCACGCTCTCTTACCCCCTCTGCTCGCCCCTGTTTTCCCAACTCACGCCTATACTCACTCTCTCCCCCCCTGCTCACTCTCTTCCCCCCCTGCTCACTCTCTTTCCCCTTACTCACTCTCTTTCCCCCCTTCTCACTCTCTTTCCCCCTTCACGCTCTCTTTCCCTCCCTTCCGCCCGTTGCCCCCCTTCGTCTCGCGCTCGTCCCCTCGCAATCCCCGTCTCTCTCTCCCCCCGTCGCCCTCGTTTTCCCCGTCGCCCTCCCTTCCACTCCTCGTTGCCCTCGCCATCCCTCCCTTCTCCCTTCCCATCTCGCACACTTGTCACGCCCCCTTTCCAACCCGCACATACACCCTTCCCTTCTTCCCTGTTTCCTCGTATCCCCTGCGCTGCTTCCCCCCATCCTCCGACTTGCTCCCCCCATCCCCTTCCCTGCTTCCCCCCAACCCCTTCCCTGCTCCCCCCCATCCCCTTACCTGCTTTCCCCCTTCCCCTTCCCTGCTTCCCCCCGTCCCCTTCCCTCCTTCCCCCGTCCCCCTCCCAGCATCCCCCCATCCGCTTCCCTGCTCACCCCCATCCCCTTCCCTGCTCCCCCCCATCCCCTTCCCTGCTTCCCCCTATCTCCTTCCCTGCTTCCCCCTATCGCATTCCCTGCTCACCCCTGCTCCCTCTGTTTCACCCTTGCTCCCTCTGTTTCACCCTTGCTCCCTCCCCTTCTTCTCTGCTCACTCTCTTCCCCCTTGCTCACTCTCTTTACTTCTGCTCACTCTGTTCCCCCCTGCTTCCTCTCTTCCCCTCTGTTCAATCTGTCCCCCGCTGCTTCTTCTCTTCCCCTCTGCTCATTCCGTTTACTGTCTTTCCCCCTTCACTCACCCCCATACCCCCCAATGCAGTTACAGGTGCTCAGCACCAGATGTGGCTTTACCATGGCCTGGTTTATTGCTTGCAGTGTAGCAGACAAAACCGGAAAACAACATTACACATACACCCCCTAGCTTTGTTCCCTTCTCGAGTCTGGTGATTCCCCTTACTTTACAGATACGGTAATATATTAATTGTTGAACTCCTTGGTATTGGTCATGTGTATGATTGCTCTGAGGCTCATAATCCTGTATTATAAAAAAAAAAAATCCAATATATGGCATGGCTATACGTGTGTTACTATCAGACAGCTAGCACATGCACAACCAGATGCAGAGCAGACCTGTCCAAACACAAATCAAGAAGTCAGATGTGACGTGGCTGAAGTATAAGGGAATGACAACTGGCAAATGAGGAAGGGAGGAACGGAGGAAGGGAGGAAGTGAGGAATGCAGGAATGAAGGAAGGGAGGAAGTGATGATGGGAGGAAGGGAGGTAGGGAGGACGCTTGGGGGAGAAGCAGAAGGGAGGGGAGGAAGAGAGGCTGGGGAGGAGGGTGGGGAGGAGGGTGGAGAGGAGGGTGGGGAGGAGGGTGGGGAGGAGGCTGGGGAGGAGGGTGGGGAGGAGGCTGGAGAGGAGGGTGGGGAGGAGGCTGGGGAGGAGGCTGGGGAGGAGGGTGGGGAGGAGGGTGGGGAGGAGGCTGGGGAGGAGGCTGGGGAGGAGGCTGGGGAGGAGGCTGGGGAGGAGGCTGAGGAGGAGGCTGGGGAGGAGGGTGGGGAGGAGGCTGGAGAGGAGGGTGGGGAGGAGGGTGGGGAGGAGGGTGGGGAGGAGGGTGGGGAGGAGGGTGGGGAGGAGGCTGGGGAGGAGGGTGGGGAGGAGGGTGGGGAGGAGGCTGGAGAGGAGGGTGGGGAGGAGGCTGGGGAGGAGGGTGGGGAGGAGGGTGGGGAGGAGGGTGGGGAGGAGGCTGGGGAGGAGGCTGGGGAGGAGGCTGGGGAGGAGGGTGGGGAGGAGGCTGGAGAGGAGGGTGGGGAGGAGGCTGGGGAGGAGGGTGGGGAGGAGGGTGGGGAGGAGGCTGGGGAGGAGGCTGGGGAGGAGGCTGGGGAGGAGGCTGGGGAGGAGGCTAGGGAGGAGGCTGGGGAGGAGGCTGGGGAGGAGGCTGGGGAGGAGGCTGGAGAGGAGGGTGGGGAGGAGGCTGGGGAGGAGGCTGGGGAGGAGGGTGGGGAGGAGGGTGGGGAGGAGGGTGGGGAGGAGGGTGGGGAGGAGGGTGGGGAGGAGGGTGGGGAGGAGGGTGGGAGGAGGGTGGGGAGGAGGGTGGGGAGGAGGGTGGGGAGGAGGGTGGGGAGGAGGGTGGGGAGGAGGGTGGGAGGAGGGTGGGGAGGAGGCTGGGGAGGAGGGTGGGAGGAGGCTGGGAGGAGGGTGGGGAGGAGGCTGGAGAGGAGGGTGGGGAGGAGGCTGGGGAGGAGGCTGGGGTGGGGCGGAATGGGGTGGGGCAGAAAGGGGTGGGGCGGAATGGAGTGGGGCAAAAAGGGGTGGGGCGGAATGGGGTGGGGCGGGGCGGAATGGGGTGAGGCGGATTGGGGAGATGAGGGGGATGAGGAGATGAGGGATGGGGAGGTGTTGGATGGGGAGGAGAGGGCTGGGGAGGAGAGGGATGGGGAGGTGAGGGATGAGGAGGTGAGGGATGGGGAGATGAGGGAAGGGGAGATGAGGAATGGGGAGATGAGGGAAGGGGAGATGAGGAATGGGGAGATGAGGGAAGGGGTAATGAATGAACGTGTATGCGACGGAAGGGTGCTGCTGACCACGCACCCTCCCACACCCCACGCGATGGGAAGGGATGAGAGGGTGGGCGGCATGGGTAGAGAAGCGATGGTG
Source organism: Closterium sp. Naga37s-1 (assembly GCA_947471745.1). Classification (NCBI taxonomy): domain Eukaryota; kingdom Viridiplantae; phylum Streptophyta; class Zygnematophyceae; order Desmidiales; family Closteriaceae; genus Closterium; species Closterium sp. Naga37s-1. Next base: position 36,261 of record CANJKZ010000303.1, on the reverse strand, counting down.
AAGAGGGGGAACGTGATGGGCAGGGGAGTGATGACGACGTGGAGAGAGGAGGAGAGAAGGGAGGTCGGCGGGAAGGCTAAGCGAGGACGATGGTGGCGGTGGGCGACGGTGGCGGTGGGCGACGGTGGGGAGAAGCGTGGGCGACGGTGGGGGGAAGCGTGGGCGACAGTGGGGGGAAGCGTGGGCGACGGTGGGGGGAAGCGTGGGCGACGGTGGGGGGAAGCGGGGGCGACGGTGGGGGGAAGCGTGGGCGACGGTGGAGGGAAGCGTGGGCGACGGTGGGGGGAAGCGTGGGTGACGGTGGGGGGAAGCGTGGGCGACGGTGGGGGGAAGCGTGGGCGACGGTGGGGAAAGCGTGGGTGACGGTGCTCCGAAGCGTGGGCGACGGTGGGAGGAATCGTGGGCGATGAGAGGGGAAACGTGAGGGAAGGTGGGGAAAGGCGTGAGCGACGGTGTGGGGGAAGGCCGGAGGAAGCGTGAGCGGCGATAAGGGGAAGCGACGGTGGGGGAAAGCTTGGGCGACGGTGGGAAGAGTGGGCGTGTGCGTGGGGAGGTGTGTGAGAGACGGTGGGGAGAAGCGTGGGGGACGCGGAAGGCGATAGGTCCAAATGCGATGTTTGGGAAAGAGCTAGGAATAAAAGTGAAAATGCTCATGGCCTATGCTGTAGTGGCGTTTTATTCTATCTCTTCGCATACTCTAATCGCTTCGCGTACTATGGAAATCACACGACCTGAATTACCGAAGAAGGCAAACTGTGCACATTTTGAGCCCTTGTTCCTTCAGGAGGGTGTGGTTGGGACTCTCGCCAACCAAACCTGTTCTGCTCTACGACTCTGTGTTTCTTGGCGAAATGTTTTCTGGTAACCAGCCTGGCTCGGGAGGTCAACTGTGGGTTCGGTAGGCAAACTGTGCACAGTTTGCCTTCCTTTTTTTGTAATTCAGGTCTTGGGCTTTAACGGGTCACTGAGATTGGTCTCTCATTCCTGATCTAGAGATTATCTCTGATCAGTTCATGAGCGTCGTTATTACCGCTGGAAACGCGATCCACGACAAGAGCGGACTTGTCATTATCAGTCAATTTCTGGCTCCCTGACTAACATAAGCCAGACGTCGTAATGCAGAATCAAGAATTAAGAAATATGTCTGACTCCTGACTCGTCACTCCAGCCATGGATGCTCCTAGACACTACACCTGTTCCGCAGGACCTCCTGCTCACCTGTTTGCGATAACAACCTAGAACGCCGCATCTATCGGCGGCAAGAGGTCTTAGCCACGACATTCGCTGATACTGCGTTTTTTTTTTCGTGACTTGCGGATTGATTACAAATTATTCAGGCGAAATGTCGCTGTTTGGAGGGTTCAAGCCTTCCACGCCGGCCACCGCGGGAACCCAAACTTCCGCTTTAAGCACACCCGCGACAAGCACTCCGTCAACCCTTCAACAGCAGCAGCAACAGCAGCAACAGCAGCAGCAGTTAACCCTAGCAATTCAGCAGGGCCAAGCGCATCTGCTGACGAATAACGATCCCAGTCGAGGGGGTCCGCAACCGGCGGGATTCGATACCAAGTTCAGCGAGCTACACCCGGACAGCCAGAAGATCCTGACCCACATAGAGTGAGTGTTTTCTGGAATCACAATAGCGAGCCTGACTATATGGAGGTCATAGACAGCCAGAAGATCCTGACGCACATAGAGTGAGTGTTTTCCGTTTAATCCGTTTAACTGACCTCCTGCCATCCGTTATAGAGAGGTCGCCATTGCTGTACCTTAGGAGGAAGGCGTGTGATTTCCGCACACTGAATTACGGACTCGAGTAAACAGTTCGGTTTCCCCTTTTTTCTGACCTAATCCCCCCTTCCCCTGCTCTAAGAGCAAGACGTCGGGCTTGGCGTGCCGAATGAGCAAGTAGCAAGGTGTTGGAATGAGGTTACAATTTCCATTAGTTATTTTAAATCCAATTTCTCGTTTTCCTGCCATCAGGAGCAACCCATTGGAGCTGCGAGCCGAAAGCCAGGTGCAAGTTTCTGGAGTAACATTACAAAATTCTATAGTATTTTCAACCCATTTCCTCGTTTCCCCTGCTGTCAGGAGCAAGATATTGGAGCTGCGCGCGGAGAGCCAGGTGCAGAGTGTTGGAGTAAAATTACACGTTTCATTAGTTTCATTTAATCCAATTCCTCGTTTCCCCGGTCTTCAGGAGCAAGATATTGGAGCTGCGAGCCGAGAGCCAGAGGCTTGGGCAATCCAGTCGGCTGCATGATGGCTCACAGTTGGCGGACAACCCGTTTGAACGGCAGGCGGCTAGAGTCAGCCAGGTGGGCAGCGGTTATGTGCGGCTGATTTGTGTTATTGCCATGGAGAGGTGTGGCTGACAGATTATTCACGATTGGCGGCCAACACGGTTGAGTGGTATCCAGCTGGCTGGTTTGAGTTGGTCTTTAGCTGGTCCGCATAGCTGGCGTGTGAATATGGCTGACGTGGATAGCTGACTTGGATTCGGAGCAGTGCATGAGTTTTTTTCCGCAGCTTCTCCCTCCATTACCACCCTCTCTTCCCCACTGCATATTCTTCTTATCTCCTCCTGCCTTTCTTTCGCCCTCTCCCTCTTCCAGAGCTTCTCGCACGTGGCATCACGGATGGACATGGAGAGAGCATCCCTCCACCACATGCTGCACACGGCGCAGCACCTGCTGCACCACAGCCCCCCCTGCTGCTGACCAAGCTGTGCATTTCCCCCCTCTCTAACCCTCCTTTACCGCCCTCCAGAGCCTCTCACACGTGGCATCAAGGGTGGACACAGAGCGGGCGTCCCTGCACCACATGCTGCACACCGCGCAGCACCTGCTGCACCACAGCGACCTGGCAGTGCGCTCCTTCTCCCTCCTCCGCTCGCGGTTCCCCCACCTCCCTGGAGCAGACTCGCTGGCACCAGGTGCGCCTTCAGACTTGTGCTGTATCCCGGTTCTGCTAAAATCCGCCGATCAGTCCACCTCTCTGAGCCAACCCAACTGCACCAGTAACTTCAGTTCGCAAACCCCGTATGTTTCGCCTTAAAACACACCAATTTCCCCACCTCCCTGAGCCAACCTAGCGGCACCAGGTATGAAATCCGCGTGTAGTGAGGCGATTTTTTAGGCTCCCAATCAATCACCTCCCTGAGCCGACCCTGCTGTATTACGATATCCCTGAATCGACTTAAAACATGCTGATTCCCTCAACCCCCCCAGGGCAAGCGGACATCTACCAGGGGGTGCCCTGCCTGCCATCGCCCTTCCTCATCAACACAGTCGCTCGCTTTGAAGTCAAGATAGTAGAGTACCGCCACAAGCTCACCGAGCTCCCCCTCTCCCCCCTCAACCTCCCCGTCATAACCCCCAGGGCAAGCGGACATCTACCGGGGCGTGCCGTGCCTGCCGTCGCCCTTCCTCATCGACACAGTCGCTCGCTTTGAAGTTAAAGTAACAGAGTACCGCCACAAGCTCACCGAGCTCCAGGCAGCCATCGAACCAGCCCTGGCAGACTCCAGGTTCGGCGTCGGGTACTCCCGAGCCGCGTCGGCAGCTTCGGCGGCAGCAGCGGTTGAGGCTCTCCCTGTGATTATAAAGAATCTGCATGATTTTTTCATACATGTAGCAGCTCAGGTGGAGAGGGTACATGAGAGGGTGGATGCGGCAAGGAATGCGTTTCTGGCGGAGAGGCGGAGGAGGGGCGACTGGAGTAATCCGTTTGCAGAGGCAGACCGGATTGAGGCTGCTGCTACTGCCAGTAAGAAACCCTCCCTGCTCGGCTCTGCTGCTGGCGTTGGTACTGGTGCTGCTGGTGGTGCTGCCGGTGCTCCTGGTGCAGGAGGTACAGGCAGTGGGATTCTTTCCTCTCCGCTCTCCCTCCTTCCCGGAACCACCACTCCCGGCGCCTCCCCAAACCCTACCGGGCTCTTCCCCTCCTCCACCTCCACCACACCATCCCTCTTCGGTTCCACCACCCCAGCCACCGCCACCACCCCTGGTCTCTCCCTCTTCGGTACCCCCCCTGCCTCTGCTGTAGCAGGCAGCTCCCCAGGCACCTCTCTCTTTGGCACCCCCACCCCATCTCTCTTCGGCAGTGCCACTCCTGGTGCCGCTGCTGCTGCAGCATCCACCCCTGCTCTCTCGTTCGGCAACCCTGCCACTCCTGCCACTGGAACCACGTCTCTCTTCGGCGCTCCGAACCCGGCAGCAGCAGGCTCGTCCCCCGGCTCCTCTCTCTTTGGGAACACCTCGGCTTTCGGCGCCGGCGCATCTGCCTTTGGAGCAACCCCAGGAGCAGCAGGAGCGGCCGCAAGCACCCCGTCGCTGTTTGGGTCCCCGGCTGGTCCCACAACCGGGGGTCTGTTCGGAGCAACGCCAGCAGCAGCGTCGCCTTTCGGTGCTCCCGCTGCTTCGCCGTTCGGTGCTGCTGGGGGACCCTCGCCGTCGCCGTTTGGAGCAGCGGCGTCGGCTCCTGGCACATCGCTGTTTGGTGCTCCTGCTGGGGGTACGGCAGCTGGATCTGGCGGCTTGTTTGGTATGTACCACGCTTTTTTAGAATTCTCAAAAAACAGAGTCAGCCTGACACCCCCCTCTCTCGATTTGTGCTGGGGGGGAGTGCAGCAGCTGGATCTGGCGGCTTGTTTTGTAACAACCGTTTTTTTTATGATGGTTGCGGTTTTTCAATTGTCGATGTTTGTGCCTGTTGGTGTATGCATATCGCTCTTCTGAAGTTTGCTTGTCAATGTTTTATGTTTGTGTGTGTGCTTTTTTTTTTTTGTCAACAGGTGCTCCTGCCACTCCGACACTTCAGCCGGCTGCCCCGATGCCTTCTGGTTTTGGCAACACAACTCAAACGGTGAGCTCATACTCAGTGTTTCTTTCTGTCTTTTATTTTATTTTATTTTATTCTTCCCCATCTTTTATTTTTTTCCCCTGCACATGTCGTGTTCGCAGTACGTGATCGCAGATTTATTTTTAATGATGTTATCCTGATTTGTTTTCTGTCCCTTGCAGACCACTACCCGTTCAAAGTCGCGGGGCTCCTCCAGAAGACGCTAAGAGGACACTAAGATTTCTATATAGACATAAGACAGCCAATCTGCCAGTGCGCTTTAGAAGGGGATGCTATTAGAAAATTTTGCTTTCACATCCTAGGTGCCTAAGAGCGTTTTTTTTTTTTTTTTTTTTTTTTTTTTTTTTTTTTTTTTTTTTTTTTTTTTTTTTTGGGATGTATTTCACTAAACAATGCATACACCCACAGTCGTAACTGGAGGGAAAGGAAGGCACATATAGACATGTGGTTGTCTATCATGGCCCTCCTGTGCCACCTCATGGTGGCTTAAAGAAGGTGCTAGGTCTGTCCCAGATGGACTTGAAATTATCGTTCCACGTCAGCAGTTCGTCACCTCCGCAAATCCTTTCCAGCGCTGTCACCTCCCTGGCTGACAAATGTTGCCACCTTCCTTCGTTTCTGTCCACTTGCTGGTCCCCAACATTGCGCCGCCCCTCACTGTATATCCGAACATGTCTCGCAAAATCAGCCCCAATCTTCCTGACCACTCGCTTGGGCTCGAACGTTTTTTTCCGGAAAACTGCGTCGCACCTCTCCCGCCAAATGTGCCTGAAGGTAACTGCAATGAGCGTGGATTCCGGGAATCCTGACACCGTGCTGTCATCAGCAAAGAGCAGCTCCTCCAGTGACCCAACCTGCCTGTTTGGATTGATCAACCAGAGCGAGTCCTGCAGCGCGCCGCACACCCCGCTGACCATTGGACAGCTCATCAGGCAGTGTGTTGATGATTCCTCTTGTCCACAGTACGGGCAGCATGCACGAGGGCCAAGGAAAGCCACCCTGCTCCCTACTTGCAGGTTGTTGCTGTGCAGCCTTAGCAGAATTTCCCTCGCCTTGGCTGGAATTGCCAGCGAGTCCCTCTTTGCAATGACCTTCCCCCAGTCGATCTTCCTTCCCCACGCCTCTTCCCACTTCCTCTGCTGCTTTGTTGCTCATACGGCTTCTTGAACAGGTGTCTCAGCTTCCTCTGCGCAGTAGGTTTTCCTCCCTCACACAGGAAAGAGGCCCGTAGCCGTGCAGCTGGGTCTCCCATCTGCCCCAGCATCCGGCCATCACGGACTACCATAGGAGTTAGTATCCCCAGCATCGTCGGCGGCTGAACCACTTCCTCTAGTTGTCGTACCCATCCTTTGTATCCACTGTTACCAGTTCACACTGCAGCTCCTTCGTTTCCGTCAGCGCCACCTGAAGGTAGCTATTTCTCACACCCACATCTCTCCCCACTCTGACTAGTGTGGATGCTTCCGCAATAGACTCCGCTGAGACTTTCGTCAATAATTTCTCCTTCCAGTTCTCCGGCACCGCTTTCCAGGCTTGGAGCGCCCATCTCGCCGTGGTTGATCGGCCGGTTTGTTTCGTTAGCTCCCACATGTCCTTGACACGCCATCCGCCTCCGTACTCTTCCTGTAGCAGGTCTCCTACCGTCAGCCCCCTTAGGCATTCCGACCCCTTCTGCCTGCCGAACGGGCTGTCCCCTTGGTAGTGGATCCACTTGCTGAACCATGGTTGCTCTCTCTCCATCTCCCAACGGTTATTAGGCTCCGGCATCTCCGGCAGCTGCTTGTCCCAGACCAGAGGGATAAGTGACTTCCATCTTCCGCTTCCACATATCCACTTTGCAAGTATCGCCTTGTGAGCTAGTAGCGTTGCCCATCCCAGGGGCATATTCGCCGCCTTCTCTTGCAGCCATTGTTTCATCGGATTCTTCTCCAGCAGCACCGCTCCCAGGTTCCACAGTGCCTGACCGTTAACTCTTTCTTTTGGGCTAATCACCCCTAACCCTCCTTCTTTCCTCCCCAGGTGCGCCAAGAACTCACTCCAGAGGATAAAATGTTTCTCCTCATCCGCACACCCCTTTGAGATGAAATTGTGGCACAGCTTCAGGATCTTTTTCCAGACCTGCTTCGGTGGCTGATACACCTGAGCTTGGAACAGGACTATCGGCATCACGTAGGCATTCAAGACCGTCACCCGCGCTGATGTAGTGATGTGCAGCTTCTCCCAGTTGATGAGAACAGTGTTGACCCGTATTAGTGTTCTGTCCCAAGTAGGCTCTGCTCTCCCATCCGATGTAATCCAGATGCCTAATAACCTCTCTGGTTTTCCTCTTTCAGCCCAGTTGAAGTCCATGTCTGTAGGCGGGGGATTCGGTCTGTTCCTCCCCAATGGCATCACCGTCCACTTTCCACGGTTTACACGCAGTCCCGACCTGTCACCAAAGTCGTCCAGTAGGCGTTGCGCTTGCTTGAGTTGCTCTTTTCCTTGGAGTAGCAACGTTGTATCATCCGCATATCCAAGATATGCTAACCCGTCTTTCCCTCTCTTCCTCAGCCCCAATTTCCTTTTCTCCGCTTCTTGACTTAGTGGTTCCGCTGCGCAGATGAAAAGATATGGCGCCAGCGGGCATCCCTGTCTTACCCCAGATTCCACCTCCACTCTGTCACTCAGCCATCCATTGACTAACAGTTGCGTCGCAGATTGATCATGAAGCCCCTTGGTCCACCCGATGAAAACTGCAGGGAAGCCCATGCGCTCCAATGTGCGAAACAGGTAACTCCTTGACACTGAGTCATACGCTTTCTGAAAGTCGACAAGTAGTAAATACCAGTCTTCCTTCCCGGTCACCGCCGCATCAATTGTGTCAGCTACCACTTTGACCGCATCCACCAATCGTCTGCCAGGAACGAAGCCAAACTGGTTCTCAGAGATTACTTGCGGCAAAACCTTCTTCATCCTGTTCGCTAGTAGTTTTGCTACTATCTTGTATGTCGCCCCAAGTAGAGTGATCGGTCTGTAGTTCCCCAAATCTGTCTTTTCCCCTTTCTTATGTAGCAGTATCGTCACTGCCGTCGATGCGGTTTTCGGGAGAGTTGCTGTTTTCTCAAAGTCCCTCATGAAGTTCATGACTGCCTCCCCCAGCAGGTCCCAATTATCCTCCAGGAGCTCCTTCGGCAGGCCATCTGCTCCAGGCGCTTTCCCACGCGGTAGCTCTTTCATCGCCTGTCTGACCTCCGCTTCCGACCATGGCGCTGAGAGACGCAACTTCGCTTCTGCATCCAGAGTTTTCGTGGGAGCCACCAACCACTCATCCACCTCTGCAACATGCTGCTTCGACTCAAAGAGTTTGGTGAAGAAATCTGACGCCGCCGTCAGAACCTCCCTCTCCCCCTCATATCTCTTCCCCTCATACGTAATTTCTTTAATCGTCGTCTTCGCCTTCCGTGCTGTTATTCTCCGGGTCAGAAACTTTGTCGCAATTTCACCATTCATTTCCGCTCCGACGCCTGCCATCGTCTGCTTCCTCCTCCTCTGGCTATCTCGATACGCTTTAAGCTGTGCCTCGTATTTGATAAGCTCCTCGTACTTCCCACCCAGACTCGAGTCCGCCATGAACTCCTGTCTTAAAGCCGCCACTCTATCCTCCAAATGTGAAATCGTTCTCCCTATCCTTTTCCTCTCCTCCCGTGCATGTGCTTTAAGACTTGCTTGTATCGCAGTGAGCGTGGAGTGTAGATCCGTTTTCCCCTTTTCCCCTTGATTGCTCAGCACTCGCCGAATGGATTTGCGTACTCCAGGATGCTTCGTCTGCGCCGCATCCATCCTCCATAATCCAGGACCGTGCGTTTCCCCCGTCTGAGCTAACAGTAGTGTGGTGATCCCGAACCAGTGATCTGTGACATCTGATGGAGCTGCTGTGTGATAGGCGTCGGCGACCAGAGGAAGCAGAGAGGCCGATGCAAGCGCACGGTCAATGCGCGAGCTAGTCATAGTCGCTCTCGCCAGAAAGGTAAATTCTTGACGCGAAGGGTATAGCGTCCGAAACGTGTCATGTAAGTCCCATTTCGAGCAGATGTGTAACATTCTTTTATTCTCTGCCTCCGATCCCTGCTGCGACGTTCTGTCCATGATAGGATCCGCGATAATGTTCAAGTCACCTGTGAGGAGCACATGTCCAGGCTGTGTTAGAGAGTCCACGAAGGGAGTCAAACTATCTCTAAAGAAACTCCCTCTGATTGTTGCTTGCGCAGGAAAATACGCCGCTAACAGCATCCAGGTCAGCTGCCTCCAACACACCGTCACCGATAAAAGCCTCCCTGATACATGCTCCAGAGTGTTGCTGAAGACAACCTCCTTACTAAAACTAAGGACCGCCACTCCTCCCGCTGACTCCCCTGGGGCTACTACTGCTGTTGCTTCTGCTCCTACTTGAGTCCAGAAGTTGTGATCAGCCGGTAATCTGGTATCAGTAAGTACAACCACACCCCTGACCTTCTGAGGCCATTCCTGCAGATTCTCCCTCTTCACCGCGTTTCCAAGTCCATTCACATTAAGCGCGGTGATGCTGAGTTCATGGCGTTTATTCATTAATCCACTGATGTGAACCCCTCTGCATCCACGGGTTGTAAGACTTAGTTGTTGTGAGCAGCTCGTCAGCTTCCGATCTTATCATTGCACCCATCCACCGATCCAGAAAACGTGTTAAAAGCATAATCCCACACAGCACAGCCATCGCTACCGAGGCGCTAACCACAGCTCCGCATACTATCACTTCATGATACTTGTGAAGACTAGCATCCAGCTTACACTCCCACTCCGTTATTGCTCCCCCCACTCTTCCGCAGATCATTTGAGGAACTCCTTCTTGAGTGCTGCAATGTTGATCGCTCCCTTGCTGTTGCGTGTGGCTGCACCTGCGGTGGTCAAGTTGGTTGTGTGGCGTACTGACGCGACATGTGCAGCTGCAAGTTCCAGACTGCTGCCGTGTGCCTTGCCGCAGGCCTCGATAACACAGACCCAGTCCTCTCGAGACTCTCCAGTCGAGGTAAGAACAATGGCCGGGTCCAGCAGGATCACTTTCAGTGAGTCTGTGACTTTCAGTGAGGCCGCTGCGGGGAGGAGAGGAGAGAGCAAGGTCAGTATCATGGAAAGAGAGAAAGGCGAGACAGTCCGTGCATAGCATAGAAACAGGAGTACCGTTGACTTCATGGATACGTTTAACCGTGAGGTTCCATTTAGCAATGTTAGCCTGACGGTCAGTGACGTAGTCATCGTGGTAGCGCGTCATATGATGCCCGTTGCAGTAGTCGCAGTTGAGCGAAGGGAAGTGCAGCAGCAGCTTCTTTCCATTCATTGCAGGGTCCAGGATAAAGTGTCGCCAGCGGTAAGGGTCATTCTCATGCTGCACCAGGAGACCCTTAATCTTGTCTGTGTCCATTCCCGTAACCGGGTCTTGCACTCGGTGAAAACCATAAGCTTCCTTAAAAGGTGGCCTCCCCCTCTTAACCAACCACACCATCACCAGGAATTTCTTGATCCGCTCCGGGGTCAGCTCAGCCGGGACACCCTTCAACACCACTTCAAAGGCCTTCGGATAGAGGTTACGCGCTCGGATGTAATATGCATTCTCAGGGAACTGCCAGCCCAGCTTCAAGGGGGTTCCGTCAGCACAATCGTGAGCAACAGCACGCTTCCAGACGAACGCAGCATCCTTCTCACGAAAAAAGGTAACCTGAATACGTCCAAACCGCTCCTTTGACAGGTAGGTAGGGAGAAGCTTCTGAAACTTCGTTGTAGTCAACACATCTGCCGAAAGTTCCTTCTTCCAGTGAACCAGATGAGCAATGACCGAGTCCATTGTCCGCGGGACTTCTTCAATGTGCTTATCTGGGATCAAAAGCGTTAGCGGGTAACAAATCTGAGCAGCAACAAGACCAGCCATAACAGGATCCGCTTCTTCATCAGAGTCGTCGCTGAGGTAACCAGCGCCGTCAGCACCCTCTTCTTCATCATCAATGAAATCAGCGTCCGGTTCAGCAGTTGGCGACAGAGGCTCAGGCAGCCGTGACTCAGTAGGTTGCTCATGTTCATTGACCGAGTCCTCCTCCAATCCCTTGCCTTTCATTGCAGAAAGCCTGGCAGCAGCCATCGATGATGATTCCGGGCGATCCATATGAACAGGCGGTGACAACGGATCGCCAGCAGCATCCTTGACCTCTTTCGCACCGTCAGTCTTCATTGGCGAAACTGGAGCACTGAAGTTCCGTCCCTTAGTACCAGGCTTGGCGTTAGCCTTCTGGGTCCTTCCCTTCGGCGGCATAATGCTGGGTAGTAAAAACAGCTGATGTAGATCTGGTTGTTTGATAATGAAGGGTGAGCCTTTGAGTGCCATCTTATATGTTGTTAGCCGTGTTGTCAAAAGACCCCTGGTAATGTCTCCTTTGTCAATCAGTAGGCAGCGCAAGTCCCTGGAGCCCCGTGTCGCATTTCCTTGGGAAGTCCAAGGATGTTCACTGGGTGCGTAACCTTGGGAGTTAACAGCCTCGGGATCCACTGAAGATTGATAAGCTTGAAACATGTTCGCTGTATGAACACAATTTGTTAACTCGCTTATAGATGAAGAATGGATAAGAGCGTGTCCGAAGTGAAGCGTCGAATGGATGTCGATGGATGTCGGTAAACGTCAACCCTCGGATCGAGAATTCCAACCGTCAAGATTTACCGACATCGGATGTCAACGGATGTCGACTTCACTTCGGACCCGCCCTAATCTCGAGGCATTGACTGGTGAAGCAACTTGTTTGGTTTCCGTTGCCACGGAGGTTTTTGCACGTAGTTTATGCGGGCAAGAGTAACTCATCAGCCCCCTGATGTCGGAGGGACGCGCTAAAAGCGTGAATGTGTGACGTGGCGTTAAACAGATGCAGGCCCTTGTCATGTCACTGGTACATTGAGGATACTTGGGTCGTTGCCTGTTTCTTTCCAGGGTCAACTCAAAATCCGCTCGTGGTAGTTTCCTGTCCAATCCAAATCGTGCAAGCCCAGTCCCCAGGCTCATCTTCGCAAACGGCTTGTGTGGCTTCTGCCCGCTTCCCCGTTTCATCCCTTCCCCCAAACCTAGCGCACATTCACCCTTCGCTACAGCGACACCTCAACCACATCACATCACAAGGAGAGCCAGAGAATCGACCGTATTGAAGCACACGTTACCAAAATCAAAATAGCAAAACCATATGATAACACACTATACCACACCACGCACCGCACCACAGAGTTCAGAGCAAGCTAGTGCCTAGATACTAGTTCTTCGGGGCGTTTATCCGCCTTCCACATAGATATGTCACATCTCCGTAAGGCAACCCTAAATTCCGCCATACACCACGCTTTCCAAGCGTAGGTGATTCATGCTGCTCCTGCGCTAGACGTTGGCCTTGCGCTATGCACTTCTAGAGTCTAGGGTCGCCGTCTTCTTATATTCTTCGTACATACGTAATACTCTCGCTTCCTGTGCTATGACGAGCTTGCTTAGCACCGGGATTTGCGGTCCGCCAAGAGTGCATAGCAGACAAGCCTCGGATCTTTTCTCCGATCTTCACAAACGGTTAGCCTGCGCGAGAGCGACGCGACCGTTTCCCCGATGCGCCTCGACGCGCGGGGTCCTTAGAATCCTCTCCAGTGCCGATAGAAGCGGCGACGCCTCCCCGCCGGATGATTCTCCCGAGCCTGTTCCCGCGTCATGCGGTTCGTTCTCCGCGGCTTCCGCGAATATTCCCCCTTCTCGGGTTATCCTGGTGCAATCCAGCTCCGTAGGAAACGCCAGCGCATCCGACGGCGAAGCTTCTTCGGGAGCTTCGAATCCCGAGGCCAGCGGCTTACGTCCGCAGCAACAGGACCCGAAACAGCCTAACTCGCAGCAGCATCAGCAGCAGCAGCTCTCACAGATTCAAAAAGGGAATTTAAGTCCAGCCGGGTCGAAAAGCGACAAGGCGACGTCCGACGGAAGAAAAGCGCAAGGCACGTCATCGAAACCAAACGGCGCGGGGAAGGACGGGAGGCGCGGCTCGCAGCGGCCGTCGCGGCGAGGCAGCGACGACAGCTCCCCGTGGTGGCGGAAACTTATCCTGGGGATTCTCCCAGATCTGAAGCTTCTCACGTTTTTGGTGACGAATCTGGTGGTTCTGATGCTCTCTGCTCGGATTCTTAGCTCGCACCCGCTCGTCGTGAAACGCGCGGCGCGCCGTTTCGGGTTACTTCCAAAGACCGTCGTTGTAACCCTGGAAAAGTGGGGGTTACCGGCGAATACCCTGGTGTCTGACGAGGCGGCGTCTGCTGGTTCTGATGCTGGCAGTGCGGGTTTAGATGCGAAGGAGCGGCAGCAGCGGCAGCAGCTGCAGAAGCAGCAGCAGGAGCAGCAGGAGACGACTCGAATTTCCTTCTCCATCACTGTTCCGTTTTCGGAGTTTCTTTACCACGTGAAGAAGGACAATATCGTGTCGATTACTGTAGACGGCGACAAGGTGTCGTTCGTCCTGCGACGCCCCGAGTTCGCCAAAGGGCACAAGGCGACGGAGTTACAACCCATGATTCGCCAAGTGGAAAGAATGGCAGAGAGCAAGTGGAAGGAGGCGGGGGAAGTTTCTGGGAAGAAGGTGGGGAAGATGCCACCTGTCCAAGTGCAGCTGACTACCGTGAAGCCTGCTGACGTGGCGGTCCCGTACGCGGAGCTCATGTCACGCCACGTAGAGTTTGGTGCTCCGGATAAGGCGTCGTTTAAACTCGTGAATACGATTTCGGTGAGCAGTCATGGGGAAAGGGGTGGGGGGAGGGGGGAGAAAGGGGAGAAGGGGGAGAGGAGGGGGGGGAGGGGGGGGGGAGGGGGGACGAGGGAGAGGGGGAGAAGTCTAGTGAGGGTATGTGAGTGAGGGTGGGGCGGGTGCTCTGCCTGAGGCGTCGTTCAAGCTCGGGAATACCATCTTGGTGAGCAGTCAATGGGAGAGGGGGGAAAGGGGGGAGAAAGGGGGAAACGGGGAGAGAGGGGGGAAAGGGGGGAGAAAGGGGGAAACGGGGAGAGAGGGGGGAAAGGGGGGAGAAAGGGGGAAACGGGGAGAGAGGGGAAAGGGGGGAGAGGGGAAAGGGGGGGAGAAAGGGGGGAGAAAGGGGGAAACGGGGAGAGAGGGGAAAGGGGGGAGAAAGGGGGAAACGGGGAGAGAGGGGAAAGTGTAGTGAGAATATACGAGTGGGGGTGGAATTCGTGTGTGTGGAGCGGGGACGTCTGAGGGCAGTGCAGCCATGTGAGGGAGTGTGTGTGGAGTGGGGACGTGTGCAGAGAGGGTGGTGTGGTGAGAGTGTGTGTGTGTGTGTGTGGTAAGTGTGTGTGTGGTGATGATTTTCAGTCTCACTCCTTTCTTTTTCTTATCTTTCCCGTTGCCATGCCCTCCTTGCCATGCCCTCGCATCTGCGTCCCTGCACTATCCTTCCCAGTCCACTCTCCTGTACGCAGGCATAGCAGCGGTCGTGCTCTCGCGCTTGCAAATGAAGCTCCCACAGGTTAGTGAAGGGATTCGCGTATGAGGTGAGTTAAGTCGCGAGGGGGCGATTTTTGAGTCGACTCAAAAAGCGATTCATCACACGCGCACAGGTTAGTGAAGGGATTCGCGTACGAGGTGAGTTAAGTCGCGAGGGGGCGATTTTTGAGTCGACTCAAAAAGCGACTCATCACACGCGCACAGGTTAGTGAAGGGATCAGCGTATGAGGTGAGTTAAGTCGCGAGGGGGCGATTGACAGGTGGTGGAATCCGCATGGGGGCATTCGATGCACGCCGCTCGACTCCACTCCACTCCACTCCACTCCACTCTGCTGCTGGGCCCTGTCTCTCCACATATAATGTGCGTTTGCTGAGACAATTTTCTTAAGGGGGCATTTGATGCACGCAGCACGCTACTCCATTCCACTCTGCTGCTGGCTCTCCACTCCACATATAATCCGCGTGTGATGAAAAAAAGAAATAGTTTACTCAAAAGCCTTTCTTAAAAGGGTGCTCGATGCACGCCACTCCACTCTGCTGCTGGCTGTTATAAGTGCGTTAATGCCGTATCGTTTGCTTTCACTCATCCACCCATCCTCCCATCTGATGTCCGTCCCAACTCTGTCCGTCCCAACTCTGCCCATCCATTTCTCCACGTGGCATGGCAATTCATCTTTTTCTCCATCCTTCCATGTGGCATGCCATTCAAACTCTGTCCATCCTTTCATCCACGTGGCATGTCCAAAGTTTGGGGGTAAGGCACGCAGTCAGAAGGGAAAGGCGCCGCCAGTGCTGTTTGCTGACGTGGCAGGGGTGGATGAGGCGAAAGAGGAGCTAGAGGAGATCGTGGTAAGTGGGCCGAGTGTTGGTGAAGGGGGAGGGGGAGGGGAAGGGAGGGGAGGGGAGGGGAGGGGAGGGGAGGGGAGGGGAGGGGAGAGGAGGGAGGGTGTGGGCTATATGGGGGTGGATGAGGCGAAAGAGGAATTGGAGGAGATCTTGGTAAGTGGTGGGACGAAGGGGTGGGGCGAGTGTGTGAAGGAGGGTCTCCTTTCCTATCTCTTCCCCCTACTTTATCTCCCCTGGTGACTCATTGTCCAGCTTTCTTCTCTCATCCTTGCTTCGAAATCCGAGGAGGACCTTTGTGCCGCCGAAGCTTGACTGATTAAACACTTTATCTCCCCTATCTGGTGACTTTTGAGTCGACTCAAAAGTCAGCTTTACTGATTAAACACTTTATCTCCCCTATCTGGTTTCTTCTTCATCTATTTCATTCTTGCCTCTCTCTCTCCTCCTCCTTTCGCCACCCCAGGGGCACCTTAGCACGCCTAGGCTTTACTAAATAAAATCCGGTTCTTTTGGTTTCTGCTTCATCTCCTTTTTTGCTTCTCCCCGCCCCGCCCCGCCTCACCACCCCAGGAGTATCTCCGCACGCCGGAGCGTTTCACTCGACTGGGGGCCAGACCTCCCAGAGGAGTGCTGCTGGTGAGGGCGTGTGCTGTGCTGCTGGTGAGGGCGTGTGCTGTGCTGCTGGTGAGGGCGTGTGCTGTGCTGCTGGTGAGGGCGGTGCTGTGCTGCTGGTGAGGGCGTGTGCTGTGCTGCTGGTGAGGGCGTGTGCTGTGCTGCTGGTGAGGGCGTGTGCTGTGCTGCTGGTGAGGGCGTGTGCTGTGCTGCTGGTGAGGGCGTGTGCTGTGCTGCTGGTGAGGGCGTGTGCTGTGCTGCTGGTGAGGGCGTGTGCTGTGCTGCTGGTGAGGGCGTGTGCTGTGCTGCTGGTGAGGGCGTGTGCTGTGCTGCTGGTGAGGGCGTGTGCTGTGCTGCTGGTGAGGGCGTGTGCTGTGCTGCTGGTGAGGGCGTGTGCTGTGCTGCCTGCTGGCTCATGGTTCCCTCACACAATGTTGCTTTCTTGCTTGTATGCTTTTCCACCTTCAGTGGCGTGGTCTCAAATTTGATGCTTTCGAGTGAGTCCTACTCATCGTTATGGCTTCTTAGGAGCCCAATCTAAGTCGTAACCAAATTAGCGAACGCAGAAGTTTCCTCAGCTAAACCTCCTCTGGCCTTTTTCCCCTGTTTGCCGAGCCTGCCTTTCAGGTTGGGCCGCCAGGCACGGGAAAGACGATGCTGGCCAAGGCAGTGGCTGGGGAGGCAGACGTACCCTTTATAAGCTGCAGCGGTAGCGAGTTTGTGGAGCTGTATGTGGGCCTGGGTGCGTCGCGAGTGAGAGAGCTGTTCGCGCAGGCAAAGAAGGACTCGCCGTCTATCGTGTTTATTGATGAGGTGAGCTTGTAACGGGTTCTGCTTATAGTGAGAGAGTGATAGTGACTGGGCCAGAGGACTTTTGAGTAGACTTCAGAGCTGTTTGCACGCATATAGAAGGGCTCGCCCCCCATCTTGTTGATTGATGAGGTGAGTGTATGGCAGGACCGGGTTACGCCTCGAAAGAAAAATGTCTTGTGAGTTGAAGTTCCACGGGTCACTGGTCATGAAGAAGAGCTGCAGCGATCCCTCACGCTGCAGCTCTTCTTCATGACCAGTGACCCAAATGTCTTGTGAGTTGAATAGAAAGCTGTTCGCACGAATCATGAAGGACTCGCCCTTTGTCGTGTCCAGTGATGAGGCGAGCTCGTATGGGAGTCCTTTATTTGTGCGAGCAGCACTTGAACCGACTCATAAGTCCAACTGCAACCGTCCAAGGTTATGAGTCATGACCAGTTGTGTGTGTGTGGTTTTTTTGAGTTGTTTTATGCCCAAAACACACACACAACTGGTCAAGTCACCTTCTCCCTCGTTCCATCCCCTCTGTCTCGAGGTGACTTTTGAGTCGACTGAAAAGTCACCTCGTTCACCTCGTTCCATCCCCTCTGTCTCGAGGTGACTTTTGAGTCGACTGAAAATTCACCTCGTTCACCTCGTTCCATCCCCTCTGTCTCGAGGTGACTTTTGAGTCGACTGAAAAGTCACCTCGTTCACCTCGTTCACCTCGTTCCATCCCCTCTGTCTCTCCCTCGACAGATTGATGCAGTGGCCAAGGTGCGGGATGGGCGCATGCGCAATGTGCGATGTATTGATGCCAGCAAGCTAGTGATTTGATTCGTGCTCTTTCCCATCTCTTCTCCTGTGTGCAATCTCTCCCTCTCTCTTCCCTCTCTCTTCCCTCTCTCTTCCCTCTCTTCCCTTTGGCAGATCGATGCAGTGGCCAAGGTGCGGGATGGGCGCATGCGCAGTGTGGGCAACGACGAGAGGGAGCAGACCCTGAACCAGCTGCTCACTGTGAGTGGGGGGGTTTGTGAGTGGTTGGAAGAGTAGGAGTGTGTGCTTGTGTGTGCTTGAGCGGGTGATTGTACGGGCGCATGCGCAGTGTGGGCAACGGCGAGAGGGAGGAGACCCTGAACCAGCTGCTCACGGTGAGTGGGTGAGTCAGGGGGTGGGTAGGTTGGTCTGTATTTGCTCATATACACCCATGTACAGAGCGTGCTTGTGAGCCGGTGACACCTATGTACCTATGTATGTGCCTCTTCTGCTTTCAATGCAACCTTGTATCCTCCACTCCACTACAGTACAGCGGTGATTGTCCTTGCAACCACCAACGAGGCAGACGCCATTGACCCTGCCCTGCGTGATTGTCCTCACACTACCGTGCATGCGTGCTTTACACCCATGTCGTGAGCTCTTCCATCTGTCACAACAGGAGATGGATGGGTTTGACAGCAGCACGGCAGTGATCGTACTCGCAGCCACCAACAGGGCGGATGTCATCGACCTTTTCACCCTTTCTTTGCTGCCTTTACGCGTGCATCCCTGCTCCCCATTCCCACACCACAGGAGATGGATGGGTTTGACAGCAGCACGGCAGTGATCGTACTCGCAGCCACCAACAGGGCGGATGTCATCGACCTTTTCACCCTTTCTTTGCTGCCTGTACGCGTGCATCCCTGCTCCCCATTCCCACACCACAGGAGATGGACGGGTTGACAGCAGCACGGCAGTGATCGTACTCGCAGCCACCAACAGGGCGGATGTTATTGACCCTGTCCTGCGGTCCTGCGCCTGTGACACCCTTGCACACTCACTTTGCCTTCCTGTGTCCGTGCACCCTCTCATGTTGTTGTGCACTAACAGGAGATGGACGGGTTTGACAGCAGCACTGCAGTCATTGTCCTTGCAGCCACCAACAGGGCAGACGTCATCGACCCCGCCCTGCGCCGCCCAGGGCGGTTCGACCGGATTGTAGCGGTGAGGAACGGTGGGGGGTGGTGTAGTGTGTGTGCAGATTTTCAGTGTGGTAGCATAGCATCACTTTTGAGAATTCTCAAAAGAGATTTCGAGGTAGCATAGCATCACTGTTGAGAATTCTCAAAGTGATTTCGAGGTAGCATAGCATCACTGTTGAGATTTCGAGGTAGCATAGCATCAAACAGCTGTCTGGCGTGCTGTTCTGTGTGTGTGGTAATGGGGCTTGATGGGTCTTGATGCCATACTGACAGTGCATGTGGAGCAGAAAGAGCTGCCACAACCCCATGTAAATGAGCTCTTTCCATCCCTTCTTCCATATGCGTACCCTCTCCTCCACCTCCGCACCACCACCACACACACACACACTCACACTCACCCTCTCAGGTGGAGCCTCCTGATTGCAAGGGGAGGGAGGCCATACTGACGGTGCATGTGGAGCACAAGGAGCTGCCACTAGCTGATGCAGCTACATGCCATCCCATCTCACAGACTCACACCACAGCCACATATCTTCTTCCAAACCCACACTCCCACTCTCAGGTGGAGCCTCCTGATCGCAAGGGGAGGGAGGCCATACTGACGGTGCATGTGGAGCACAAGGAGCTACCTCTGAGCACCGATGTGGACATTCAGGAAATCGCTGTCGCCACCAGCGGATTTACGGGGTATGTGCATGGGTTGGGAGGGGTTGGGATGGGTTGAGATGTGGAGCAGAAAGAGCTACCTCTGAGCACCGATGTGGACATTCAGGAGATTGCTGTTTCCACAAGCGTATTCACTGGGTGAGTGAGTGAGTGTGTGCGTGCGTGCGTGCGTGCGTGCGTGCGTGCGTGCGTGCGTGCATGCGTGCGTGCGTGCGTGCGTGCATGCGTGTGTTTAGATGGTTGAGATGATATGGCCCCCTCATCAACCCCTTGGGCAAATTCGGTGAACGAGACAGCAAGGAGAGAACATCAAGAGATTAGTTTTGAGACTTTTCAAAAGTGATTATAACATCCGTTTATCTCACTGCCCCACTGCCATGCAGCACCCTGACACATCCGGCCTCCTTGCCTTCCCTTCATTGCTAAGTTGTTTTGGCAAATCTGGTGCACAAAGCAATGTGGCTAGCAGCAAGGAGGAGGGACCACGAGAAGATGTGCTGTTCTTTACCCCCTCACTGTCATGCTGTAGGAGGGAAATATGTTGCAGCGTATGTTTTTTGAGAATTCTCAAAAAACATACGCTGCAACAAATTTCCCTCACGGGACCACGAGGAGATGTGGTGTTCTTTACCCCCTCACTGTCATGCTGTACCCATACCTTGGTTCCTCATCTCTCCTTCCCTTCTTCCCCGCCCCCCCCCTTCTTCCCCGTCCCCCCCCATTCCAGGGCTGATTTGGCGAATCTGGTGAACGAGGCAGCGCTGCTGGCAGCAAGGAGGGACCACGAGGAGGTCACTAAGCAGGACTTTGATAGTGCTGTTGAACGGGCTCTTGCGGTGAGTGCTGTGAATCTGTGATTACAATGAGTGACTGACATGGGATGTGAGATGAACAATAAGGAGGGACCATGAGGAGGTCACTAAGCAGGACTTTGACAGTGCAGTTGAACGAGCTCTTGCGGTGAGTGTGGCTGGTAGGAGTGCGTGATTGCAATGAGTGGCCGGCATGGGATGTGAGATGAACAATGAGGAGGGACCACGAGGAGGTGACCAAGCAGGACTTTGACAGCGCTGTTGAACGGGCTCTTGCGGTGAGTGTGGCTGAACGAGGAGTGTGATTACGAGGAGAGATTGCAGCGCAGAGTGCAGCGCTGTTCAGTGAGCGCTTGCAGTGAGTGTGGCTGAACGAGGAGTGTGATTACGAGGAGAGATTGCAGCGCAGAGTGCAGCGCTGTTCAGTGAGCGCTTGCAGTGAGTGTGGCTGAACGAGGAGTGTGATTACGAGGAGAGATTGCAGCGCAGAGTGCAGCGCTGTTCAGTGAGCGCTTGCAGTGAGTGTGGCTGAACGAGGAGTGTGATTACGAGGAGAGATTGCAGCGCAGAGTGCAGCGCTGTTCAGTGAGCGCTTGCGGTGAGTGTGGCTGAACGAGGAGTGTGATTACGAGGAGAGATTGCAGCGCTGAGTGCAGCGCTGTTCAGTGAGCGCTTGCAGTGAGTGTGGCTGAACGAGGAGTGTGATTACGAGGAGAGATTGCAGCGCAGAGTGCAGCGCTGTTCAGTGAGCGCTTGCACTGAGTGTGGCTGAACGAGGAGTGTGATTACGAGGAGAGATTGCAGCGCAGAGTGCAGCGCTGTTCAGTGAGCGCTTGCAGTGAGTGTGGCTGAACGAGGAGTGTGATTACGAGGAGAGATTGCAGCGCAGAGTGCAGCGCTGTTCAGTGAGCGCTTGCGGTGAGTGTGGCTGAACGAGGAGTGTGATTACGAGGAGAGATTGCAGCGCAGAGTGCAGCGCTGTTCAGTGAGCGCTTGCAGTGAGTGTGGCTGAACGAGGAGTGTGATTACGAGGAGAGATTGCAGCGCAGAGTGCACCGCTGTTCAGTGAGCGCTTGCGGTGAGTGTGGCTGAACGAGGAGTGTGATTACGAGGAGAGATTGCAGCGCAGAGTGCAGCGCTGTTCAGTGAGCGCTTGCGGTGAGTGTGGCTGAACGAGGAGTGTGATTACGAGGAGAGATTGCAGCGCTGTTCAGTGAGCGCTTGCAGTGAGTGTGGCTGAACGAGGAGTGTGATTACGAGGAGAGATTGCAGCGCTGAGTGCAGCGCTGTTCAGTGAGCGCTTGCAGTGAGTGCGGCTGATTGGGGACTCTGACTTTAGGGAGTGGTGAAGACGGAGAATAACAGCGAGGAGGGGCCACGAGGAGGAAACAAGGCAAGACTTTGATAGTGCTGTTGAGCGGGCTCTTGCTGTGAGCGGTTGTTGCTATGAGTTGTGGTTCTTGCTGTGAGCGGTTGTTGCTATGAGTGTGGTTCTTGCTGTGAGTGGTTGTTGCTATGAGTGTGGTTCTTGCTGTGAGCGGTTGTTGCTATGAGTGTGGTTCTTGCTGTGAGCGGTTGTTGCTATGAGTGTGGTTCTTGCTGTGAGCGGTTGTTGCTATGAGTGTGGTTCTTGCTGTGAGCGGTTGTTGCTATGAGTGTGGTTCTTGCTGTGAGCGGTTGTTGCTATGAGTGTGGTTCTTGCTGTGAGCGGTTGTTGCTATGAGTGTGGTTCTTGCTGTGTAGCGGTTTGTTGCTATGAGTGGTTCTTGCTGTGTGTGTGTGGCTGTTGCTTTGCGTTGTGCACGCCGTGTATGTCCTTTATGTGCAGTTGATGTTTGATTCATTGTTGTTTATCCACATGCGATTCTATTTTTCCCTTGTTCACAGGGAATTGAGAAGAAACGGTCAGCTTTGGGCCGGGCAGAAAAAGCTGTGGTAGCACGGCATGAAGCAGGCCATGCGCTGCTGGGGGCAGCCATTGCAAAAGTTTTACCTGACCAGCGGGTAGTCCAAAAAATCTCCATCGTACCCCGGTCGGGCGGCGCATTAGGATTCGCCTACATGCCGCCCCCAGCGGACGGCGAAGAGCGTCTTCTAGTGTTTGTCGACGAGCTCCGCGGCCAGCTCGCCGTCCTTCTTGGGGGCCGGGCGGCAGAAGACGTCTGTTTTGGTGGGAGAATCTCTACAGGAGCAGTAGACGACATTCGCCGTGCTACAGACGTGGCATATAAGGCAGTAGCAGAATATGGGCTGAGTGGGACCATAGGTCCAATGTCAGTGGGTACCCTGGCGGGAGGAGGGTTGGACGGAGGGGGAGGGTTTTCCTGGGGGGGGAAGGACCAGGGGAGGCTGTCGGATCAGGTGCAGGATGAGGTGCAACAACTGTTACAGGCGGCTCTAGAGGTGGCCCGGGCGGTGCTGGTGTGCAACAGAGGGCTTCTGGAAGACCTGGGAAGGACGCTGCAAGGTGAGACTTGAGACTGCCTTGTGATCGTTGCCTTGGGGGAGAAGGACCAGTGGAAGGTGTAAGATCAAGTGCAGGATGAGGTGCGAGTCGAGGTGTCTCAGTCTTGCGTAGGGGAGGTTGTTGGATTGGATGAGGTGCAGGATGAGGTGCAACAGCTGCTGCAGGAAGCTTTAGAGGTGGCGCGGGCTGTGCTGGTGTGCAACAGAGGGCTGCTGGAAGACCTGGGAAGGACGCTGCAAGGTGAGGTTGCCTGGAAATTGTTGGTTGAAGGTGCACCTATACCCGCTTCTTTGTACTGTTTCTCCTCAAATGTCCTCAAATGTTGTCTTCTTTCTTTTCTGAAGTGACATTTCCCACAGCCATTCATCTTTTCTCCATATACTCCCACCCACATTTTTATGCATCGCACCAGATAATGAGACGGTGGAGGGAGCAGCTCTGAGCGCTTGGCTGGCGCAAGTAGAGGTGCCGCCACTGCTTAGAACTTTTGTGTACGGGCGGACGGTTGACCTGCCCCTGCTCCCAGCTGAGAGCAGTGAAGAGGATGCATGATTTCTTTTAGCTATACATGGATGGTGGGCTGCTTGCCCCCTTCACCCATTTCATGCAGTGCTTGATACAAAATGCATCATGGGTGTGTACAGTGGGGTCGTTTTAAATTGTCATTGTATTCACTATTGGCGTGTATATATATTTTCCTTGGAGAAAACGTAAATTGTACTTTTGGTATGGGTTGGATGCTATTGAATGCATATCTTGTGATGGAATATCCTAATGTGCATATTATACTCGTTTACGTCAAGCGAATAAGGGAATTGTGTAGAGCACCTAGCCTTTCGATAATATCGAGGCCCACACAAACTCGACTCTTATCGTCTCACCAGATTACAGCCAGACGTACACATCTGTTGGATCTCCGTCATTCCCACCGACGCGTCCCGTCCGCCCCGTTCGGTACGGAGGAAGCCGTGGACTTCCCTCAAAAGTTGGTCACCCTTCTCAACCGCTCATATATGCTGGTTTATGGCATTATATAGACATCGCGTCGCATTCCACCGCAAGGGAGATTCAGACTTGCCCTCCTTAGCTCAAATACAAGATCCCGCGATCCAGATACTATTTTTCAGATTAGGAGTAGCTTCAGGAGGGTTTGCAACTTATCCTGTGAACCGTACCGACCTGACTTGTCAGCATCGCGGGCAACAGCAGCCGTCACGATGTTGGACCATTTTCGATCTTTACGCGCGGCGGGCTGGTTCTCTGGACGTTCCAGATGACGGCCATGAAAGGCTCGCCGATCGACGCGCTGATTCAAAACTGCCTGACTGCAGGAGCGGTCCGGCGAGAAGACGTTCCAGTACAACGCCAAGGACCAGTCGGCTTATACGTTAAAGTGGTCCTTCCATAACGAGTTAGGTTTGGTGTTTGTCGCGGTGTATCAGCGTATGTTGCAGTTGCTTTATGTGGATGATCTGTTGAGCAGCTGTTAGGGATGAGTTTGCGGATGGACACTACGATCCGAAGAAAACGTCCTATCCGGATTTTGACGACGTTTTTAAAACAGCTGCTTCGCGAATCTGAACAGCATGCGAACGAGTTGAAGCGGCCGAAGCAGGTTACCAATTTCGGGAGACGAAAAAGGGTAAAGGCATGAATAAGGCGACGGGAGCGGGGAAAGGGAAAGGAACAGGAGCCAATCAGAGAAAGGGGGGCGTGGCGAAAGATGGCGGAGACAGTGGGAGCGACGATACTGGCGATGAGGACGGAGCGGCTAACAGCGAGGCCGAGCAGCCGGCTAGCCGTCCCAGCAGCAGCTCGCCCGTCTCCTCCGCCGGCGCGTTTGACGTCTCGAAGCTCCGTAACCGCGCCAACCGCAGCAAGCAAGCTGCGGCGAAAAAAAACCGGTAACGGGCTTTTCGATTTCCCGCTTAATCCCTCAAAAGGCGGCGGGAAATCCGACGGAAAAGCCGACGGAAGCGCGTCGGAAAGCGAGTCGAAGAAACCGAAGAAGCAGATGCGGAAGTGGGATAACGACGGGCCGGCTCTGGAGCGGCAGGACTTCTCGGAAGCTTCGGATCACGACACTGACGTGGAGGTTGTCGACGTGGCAAAGGTGGGGAAGAGCATGATGGATCGCGAAGCTGAGCTGGAAGAAGAGGAGGACGCTGAGTGGGGAGGGGAGGATGAGGATGAGGAGTCGGAGGAGGAAGGGGGGAGGGACCGGAAGGGGTCGCGCCGGCACGTGGGTCGCGGGGATGATGGCAGTGAGGGGAAGAAGACCGGCTGGCTTGCTTCGGTCTTCCAGAGGTACGAATGAAGGGGGAAGTGGGGAAGGGGGAATGAAGGGGTAGAGGGAGGGGAAGGGCGGGGAGGGGGTCTCGCAGGCACGTGGGTCGCGGGGATGATGGCAGTGAGGGGAAGAAGGCTGGCTGGCTCGCTTCGGTTTTCCAAAGGTATGAGGGGAGGGGAGGGGAGGTGGGATAAGGGGGAGAGGTGGTTTTTGTAGCGTAGTGGGCAAGGCGTCCCAGTAGCTGCGCACATTTCTTACATCCAATCACCCCACACCTTCCCTTATTCGCCCTCTCCTCCACTCTTTCCCCTCCCCCACCTCCCATCCCCCCCCCCCCCCACTTCCCCCCTTCATCACCTATCCCACCCTTCTCCCACCCTTCCCCCTTTCCCTCCCTCTCCTGCATCTCCCCCACCCTCCCGCCGCTTCTCAAAGCGTGGTGGGCAAGGCCTCGCTGGAGCTGGCGGACATAGAGCCGTCGCTCAAGGTGCTCAAGGATCGCCTCATGACCAAGAACGTGGTAAGCTGTCCCCCCCTACCCTCTGCTCTTGAGTCGACTCACTAGTCACGGAGAGCCGTCCGTCGCTCAAGGTGCTCAAGGATCGCCTCATGACCAAGAACGTGGTAAGCTGTCTTCCCTTGCCCTCTGTTCCGTCCCCACAACCCACCTGTCACCCCCGCTGCCATCCTCTTTGCCATTTGGCCAGTCTGCTTCTGATTCCTGCAGTCAGTCCATCTCCCCACCCCCTCCCCCTTCTCCCCTTATTTTTTCCGGTTTATTTTGCCTTGTGTGTGTGTGTGTGTGTGTGTGTGTGTGTGTGTGTGTGTGTGTGTGTGTGTGTGTGTGTGTGTACGCGCGCGCGCGCGTGTGCGTGTGCGTGTGCGTGTGCCTCACCCCCTTCACTCCAGGCGGAGGAGATAGCGGAGAAGCTGTGCCGCTCAGTGGCGTCGAGCCTGGTGGGCAGCAAGCACGCGTCCTTCACGCGCATCTCCTCCACCGTGCAGGCGGCCATGGAGGACGCCCTCACGCGCATCCTCACGCCCAAGCGCTCCATTGACATTCTCAGGGACGTGCAGGTGAGCAGTGGTGACCACCTCGTATTGTCCCTTGGAGGGTAAGGACGACTGGGGGCAGGAGGGGGGAAGGGAAGGGTTGGGGTGACAATGCAGGCGGCCATGGAGGACGCCCTCACGCGCATCCTCACGCCCAAGCGCTCCATTGACATTCTGCGCAACGTGCAGGTGAGCACGTGAACGCCTCTTGAAGGGTGCGGATACCCGTAAGTGCTATTCTCGAGGGGTTGACCAGGGTGGGCAAAGCGGCTACCCTGGCCAATGCAGCCCACTGGCTCTCACAACCCATCGTTCTTCATTGACTCTAGTGTACTTTCTCTTTCTTCCTCTGTCTCGCCGCCCTCTCCCAGGCGGCCAAGGAGGCGAATCGGCCGTACGTGATGGTGTTTGTGGGGGTGAACGGGGTGGGCAAGTCCACCAACCTGGCCAAGGTGGCATTCTGTCGGTCGCAGCCTGTGTCAGATGCACCCGCTATCTCTTATCCTCACCCACCCTCTCGCCCGCACTCCTTCCCCAGGCTGCCAAGGAGGCAAACCGCCCCTACATGGTGGTGTTTGTGGGGGTGAACGGGGTGGGCAAGTCCACCAACCTGGCTAAAGCTGCCTACTGGCTGTCACAACCCGGCCCTTTGCATGGACTCAGCTGCACCTTCTATTCCTCGTTTCCCTTCTTCCCCTCTCGCCCGCTGTCTTCTCATCAGGCTGCCAAGGAGGCAAACCGCCCCTACGTGGTGGTGTTTGTGGGGGTGAACGGGGTGGGCAAGTCCACCAACCTGGCCAAGGTGGCCTACTGGCTGTCACAGCACGACATCAAGGTGATGGTGGCGGCGTGTGACACCTTCCGAGCGGGAGCTGTGGAGCAGCTGAGGACTCACGCCAGGAGGCTGCAGGTGCGCTCAACTCAAAGGCCCTACCTACATATCTAGTGTGGTAATATGAGGTGTGGCCAAGGTGGCCTACTGGCTGTCACAGCACGACATCAAGGTGATGGTGGCGGCGTGTGACACCTTCCGAGCGGGAGCTGTGAAGCAGCTCAGGACACACGCCAGGAGGCTCCAGGTGCGCTCGACCCAAAGACCCTACGTACCTATCGCGTGTCTAGTCTGGTAATATGAGGTGTGTGTGAATCTAAAGCTCCTATTCATTGGGATGGTATGAGGTGCATGTGTCCCTTTCGAATGCTATTTCCCCTTTCTCTCCTCCTCTCCCTCGCCAGATCCTTGACAGGGGGTACGAGAAGGACCCGGCGGCGGTTTCAAAGGAGTCGATCATTGAAGCCCATCCCCTTTCTTCTTCTCTCTCTCTTTTGCTGTCTCCTCACCCTCTCCTCCCCCCAGATCCCGCTGTTTGAGCGGGGGTACGAGAAGGACCCGGCGGCGGTGGCAAAGGAGGCGATCAGGGAGGCGACGCGCACCAAGATGGATGCAGTGCTGGTGGACACAGCCGGGCGCATGCAGGACAACGAGCCGCTCATGCGAGCGCTCTCCAAACTGATTAACATCAACGAACCTGACCTGGTGGGTGGATGCTGTCGTGTGTGTGTGGCTCTGGCTAAGATTTTCCCAGCAAAGGTTTCGACCATCTGTTTGTTGCCATGGCTGAGCTGACCACGTTCAACCAGCGCTTGGCTGATCTCTTCCCTTTCTGAAACGTGTGAACGCATGTGTTGTTTCATGCTCCTTCCATCCCATCACCGTGGCTGTGAGCAGGTACTGTTTGTGGGGGAGGCGCTGGTGGGCAACGATGCAGTGGATCAGCTGACCACTGTTGAGTCACCTAATTATGTGATATGCCTTCCCATTCAATGCCACTCCATTACCATGGGCACAACAGGTTCTGTTTGTGGGGGAGGCACTGGTGGGCAACGATGCAGTGGATCAGCTGACCAAGTTCAACCAGCGCTTGGCTGACCTCTCCTCTGCTCCCACTCCCCACGCCATTGACGGCATTTTACTCACCAAGTTTGACACTATAGATGATAAGGTGAGCTCTCGAGTTTCTGGTTTCAGAGCTAGGGTGAATTTTCCTTTCACTTGGATGTTGCCAATTATTTTGCTTATTGTCAAAGATTAATTCAGGCTTTCTTGCGTTTCTTGTTTGGGAGCAGGTTGGTGCTGCCCTGTCCATGGTGTATGTATCAGGGGCGCCCATCATTTTTGTCGGCTGTGGTCAGACATACACTGACCTGCGCCGCCTAAATGTGAAGCACATTATCCGTGCGCTGCTGCAGTAGTCGGCAGCAATATGCACAATAAGCGGCAGTATTGGTATTGATACTATGGATAAAAATATTGACTAATGCTCCATTTTATCTCGTTTCACAACATGCTAGATAGATTAGAACTCTTCCTGATGTATCAGTCTTACTCTTTGAATTCTTTTTGTTGTGCTATTATTTGATTTTTCTATTGCGCTGCTACGTATTCTTCAACTTCGGACATTTTACATCGAGCTCATCTCTTAGCGAAATCCTTCGTTTGAGCGCGAAAATTTTGAATTCTGACAAGCACTCAGAGACTGACACGGCATTTCCAAGGTCTGACGCGACTCGATCTGGAATACCCGAGAGCAGAGCAACGAAACACATCAGGGAGACCAGGAGAAACGAACCTCCTCATCTCCTGGTTCCCTCCGCTGCAATCAAGCACGCTATTCACCGCTATCTCTGAAACTCAGGGAGTAAGTCAAAGATTGGTGTAACGTCCTAGGAAAAGCAGTTTAGACTGCTGACTAATAGTCCTCTGGCTTGTGATTATCGACTGGCATAGCGAGTGTGGTCCTTAGACTTAAGCTCGGTTGTCGTATAGCTAGTGAGCTTGGACGTAATGGCGTCCAACACTGACAAAGGGGGTTAATGTCCAAGTATTATTGCGATGCAGGTAAACATTTCGCATTGAGGGGTTTATTTGAGCTGTTTAGAATCAAATTCCAGATTTCTGATCGTCGCCGCCTTCTTGAACAGGCCATTATCCTCGGACGATGTGCGGCTACGAGCACAACAGGTGGTCAAATGTAATGAATCCCGCAAGGAAGTCATGGTTGCCCATAATGTCGCGGGGAAGTCAAGCGAAAAGGCGTTCACTTTCGATAGAGTAAGCTTCATGCAATGAAATAGCAAGGTCGATTCAGTTCTAATCTAGAAATCGCGTTCGCTGAGAGTTTGATGGATGTCCTCTGCAGGTATTTGGACCGACGTCGAAGCAGCAGCACCTATACAAGCTCGCGATCGCACCTATTGTCGAGGAGGTCCTCGAAGGCTTCAACTGTACGATCTTCGCTTACGGCCAAACGGGGACGGGGAAGACCTTTACTATGCAAGGAGACGTAACCCGAGCCGGAGTGAGTGCCGAACCGCGTTCTGAATCCCGATTTGGCATTTTCCCTGCCGTACTGACAGCGTGTGTGTTTTTTTTCGCAGGAGAATGGCCAACTTCCGGAAGGAGCAGGAGTTATTCCACGGTCTATCAAGCATATCTTCGACACCCTTGATAGTCAGGGAGCCGAGTACAACATCAAAGTAACTTACCTGGAGCTTTACAACGAAGAGATAACGGACCTTCTGGCTCCAAATGACATCCTTGTGGCGTCCGAGTCAAAGAAGCCACTCGCCTTGATGGAAGATGGTAAAGGCGGAGTGATTGTACGTGGCCTTGAAGAGGAGGTTGTCAACAACTCGTCTAACATTTTCACGCTATTGGAGAGGGGGTCGGCCAAGAGACGCACAGCAGAGACGATGCTGAACAAGCAGTCCAGGTTCGTTTGCAACACTTACTCATGCTTGCTTTCTATTGTAATTTTATGACAGCCTGAACGAGTCTGTATGTGCTGTATTTATATCCTTTCATGTGCAGGCCGCTCCCACTCCATCTTCACTATCACTATTCACAATCAAGGAGTCAACTCCGGAGGGTGTGGAACTGATCAAGTGCGGAAAGCTGAACCTGGTCGACCTTGCTGGTTCGGAGTGCATAGGAAGATCCGGCGCCAAAGAAGTAAGTTCTGGTACGTGAAGCCTTATGGATGGTTCTTTTCATCAAAACTAATATTTTCATGCTTCTTTCCAGGGACGCGCACGAGAAGCTGGTGAAATCAACAAGAGCCTCCTGACTTTGGGACGAGTAATCACAGCCCTTGTAGACCACACCGGTCACATTCCTTACAGGTAAGATCAGTCAATGGTGTGACCTCAATATTAGATGAATCTTAACAATGGGTTGGACACCGATTACAAAGTGGAATCATGCAGGGACAGCAAGCTCACAAGGTTGCTTCGTGACTCTCTTGGAGGCCGGACAAAGACTTGCATTATTGCAACAGTCTCTCCTGTCGCTCCTTGTTTGGAAGAGACCTTGAACACGCTAGAGTATGCTCAGCGTGCTAAGAATATCAAGAACAAGCCCGAGGTGAGCATGGCAAACTATCCACATCTGGTGATCTGGAAACGACATAAAAAACTAGCATTTGACAAACTTTCCAGGTTAACCAAAGGACGACGAAGTCTAAGCTACTGAAGGACATGGCAGGAGAAGTTGAGAGGTTGAAACAAGGTATGTAACAACTACTGGCATGTCTGTTGTTATCTTCTACTAAAATTCCTGCTCTAACTCGACTGGCGGATCTATGTTTCAGAGTTGAAGGCTCAGCGCGAGAAGGAAGGCGTTCATCTGACAGTTCAGCAGCACGAGAACCTGCTGAAGCAGGTGCAGTCCCTCAAGGACCTCACTGGCCAAAACAGTGACGAGCTCGAGCAGAAGGCGGAGGTAAGAAATGTTGTGTACATTCAATGCAAATCTTTTTGGTCTCATAGTGGCAACCTGAAAATAAGTGTTGCCATGTGCAGGAGATTAAGCAACTCAGTGAGCAACTGGAGGTATTTTCGGGCCGAGTGGATGATTTGACCAAGGAGAGGGATGGTCTTCAGGTAACTGAAACAACTGAGTGAAGTCATATGGTTCCTTGTTGAATAAAATTGTACAGAGTATTACCTATCATTGATGTGTTGAGATTAACAAATGTTGTGTTTTTCAGGGACAAGTTGTCTCGCTTTCCCAAAGCTTGGAGAAGACTGAAGCTGATCTTCGAGAAGCAGTATCAACTATTGAAAGCATGACTCAAGCTGGTAATTTTTATGTTTTTGGTTGTATTTCTGTACTGGAGTTTCTCAGCCTCCACTCTCCTGGGTCAATGCAACTGAATTTGTTCAGCATCTTTCTCATTGCTATGTGATTCTCCTTGCCGCCCTGTACTTGATGGCAGAGACACAGCTGGTTATCACCTGCAATGGCCTTCGACAAATGCTCATCAACGTCAATCACGATAATACTCCAACTGTTTGAAAAGATTGGTGAGCTTGGTCCTTGGAACTTGCGTCATTTCTATCCAGAGGTCCGTGTTGGTTAGAAAGACTTGTACTGACATTTGCTCTTTAATCAGAGAGAATGCAGGAAACTTCAGTCCACAACCAGGCTGCAGCTACCAGTCTGAAGCAGCAAATGGACAGTCAAGTCGATAGTGTTCGGGCCTTTGTAGTAAAGCAGATGGAGATTCTTGCTTTCCAAGAGCAACAAGCATCACAGGGCCTTGAAGACGTCCTCAGCCAGTCAACTAAGGTATTCTTCAGACAGTGGCTCCTCATCTTCTTTATGTTGAGCATTTTTGCCTTTTGAGCAATGATTGACTAACTGTATGTTCCACTTGATGCAGGATTTGGGCCAAGTGACGGAGGAGGTATCTCAGTTGCAGCAGAAGGTGTTCGGTGCGACACGATTCATGAAGGAGCGCGTGCAGCAGTTTGTGGATAAGAACAACAGTTCCCTCCAGTCCTTGGTGGACGGTCTCGGTCCACAACAGGAGGAGATGGAGAAGGTTCGTAAGAACAACAATGTTATTCCCACTGTTATCGTCCCAGATATTGTGCAGATTTTGCTCACGCAAGGTTATGGTTAGCCTGCAGCTACTTGAAGAAGCTTCTGCCTCATCTAAAGCATCAGTTCAGCAAATCCAAAGTTTGCTGACCGGTCTCTCAGCTGGCTGGGACAACGTGCAAGGGTGGTGGAATCAGGTGGGCATGGTAGACTTTCTAGGGTTGTAAGCATCCAACTTTCGTTCTCCTGATCCATTGTCACTTGGATATTGCAGTATTTGGAGAAGCGCAGAGCAGAGTCATCCTCTGCCCTGTCGTCCATGGAAGCCTTGATTGAACGATTGTATGAAGAGACAACTGCTTGGGCTGAGATGATAGCTCATCACACGGAGAGTCATGAAGAGGATATGAGCAGCCTAGAGAAGGCGGTGATGGTAAGTCGCAAGTTGGCTTTGCATCCGTGTTTGAAGGTGAAAGATGTATCTCAATGGCTTACATTTCTGTGATTGCAGGACATTGAAATGCAGAAGGCCAAGAGGATTATGGAGGCAGTGACCGAAATTGTACAGCAAGGGATGAACGACACCAAGGACGAGGTGTGTGAGCAAATAACGTGATTCAGCCTGTCGTTTCTTGAACCAATGATCCCTAATGCATGTTTGCTTGGCATTTTTAGGTCAAGGGACGGATTGCTCGCATGGGAGCCAGTGTGAAGAATTTACGCTCCGCAAATGATGATAAAAGGCGTGCTGTGAAGGGTGTTTTCTCTAACATTTCAAGCGGCATTGCTGATCTTCGAGAAAAGGAAGCCATGGCTGACACGGAGGCCTCAATGAAGTTGCACGCAAGAAGTCTGAAGCTGGCGAGAAGGTGGCTTCGTGGTAGGCATCTTCCTCAGCCTCTTACACCCTCCATCTGTTCCTCTGTTCCTGTTGTTCGCTCCTCTGTACGCTTTCCACCTTTTCCTGTGCTCCTCTGTGCTTTAGTTTCCTGGAGCCATTGTGAATGCATTGAGTTGCACATGCACACACGCGCACACAATTTCCTCATCCTCAACTTCCTCTGTGTTCCCTAATGCAGTGCGGGTTGCGTGGAAAGGATGGATGTAGATAGCAGTGAACAGCTATCACTGCTTGCATCACGGTCCAAATCTTATTGCGACCGTATGAAAAAGAGCATCGGGTAAGCCTACTGAGAGAGAAGTTCAATCCGCAACAGTTTTGAAGTCCGAGTCCCGTTTTCCTCTGAGAGTAAAATTAACTTGGTGTATTTTGGCAGGGAGCGCAATCTAGAGTCAACCAGCCTTGGCAACAGTACAACAACTGACCAAGAGCAGGTTGAGGCAACGTGCAATGCAGGAGCTGACAAGCTCGTCACTATGATTTCAGGTAAACCATGAATTTCTGAAGTTCCACGTTCCTGTCAACGCCACCTTGCATATAATAATCACTTGTTTCTCTATTCGTTTCCCCCTTGCAGGAAGGTTATGGTGCACAGCAGGAGAAGCTCACAAGTATCGCATCCTCGCTTGTTAAGTCATCTCATTCTGTGCCACTGGCACTGGACCACCACAAGCAGCAAGTTGAGGACGTCAAGGGAAGCATGAAGAGACATCTGGAGGAGGATCTGAAGGCAAGTATAGTCAAACCTTTATTCTTTGTCAGCATGGGCTTCTGTGGTGTATTATGTTGACGTGAGTGTGCTTCCTTAATGCAGCCGGATGAACATACGTCAAGAACTCCACAGAAGCGGCGGTTTGAGATTCCAACAGAGGACATTTTGAGGATGTGTCATCGACCCAATCAGGCCAACGGGCCTGTGCTAGTGCCTCTTCCTCTGAAAGCAGCGCCCTCACCCAAGCGAGGCGTTCCTTCTCCTGGGAAACTTAAGGCTGCGATGCAGAATTCGGGGAACCCTCGGGGCCCTCGCGGACCGCTGTTCACCATTTCCCAGAACTAATACGCATACACTGGCATTGGGATCCAGTAGCACATCTATAGGTCACTCCAAGTACGTAGCTAGCTATGGGGTATTTATAAGTAAAGGTGCTAGTGTGAGGGTCTAGTTATGCTAGACTTCTCTAGCAGTAGTAGCCGACTAACTTCCTTTGTCCTCTCGGCAAAGGATACAGGCTGACATAGGTACCGTAAGTTTCTGAACCATTTTAAATGTAGTGCAGGCAACATAACTTGCCCAGCTTGCTATCTCCACCAACGCCCATCAATCTACACAATAGCACACAAGATTCATTCTATCCTCGCACTTATAGCTCAGCTTACCCAAAACAACACGAAGCCCTCACTACCACCACGGCCGCCTCAGCCTCCTCCTTCCTCCACCAAAGAACATGTGTGTATCTGGATACAGAGATTCCAAGCTGGCATCCGCACTCCTGTGAGCCTCAGAATACTGCGACAGATTGACATACTCTTGAGGCCCCTCCTCGTCCTCATAATCATCACTATCAGAATCCCTGTCACGGTCTGCCCTAGCCCTGTGCGCCGTGCTCCCATCCCCCCACGGAGCCCTGCACCAAACGCAAACGTCACCATGCCGCCCCTCTTGGCAGCCTTCCAACGAGAGAAGCAGTCCGAGTGGACGTTGTTACCGCAGCGCTGACAAAACACCACCGCCTTCTGCTGGCTTCCCACCACCACGCTTCCCTGCGCCTGTCCCTCCCAGAGGCTCGTAACAGATGGGACAGTCCCCTTCGATCGGCCGCTGCTGCTTTGGCCTCTGGCCTGTCCCCCCAACTGCAGCCTGACTGCCACCTTCATTCCTGGAATTCAAATCAGTCAAGCCCAGAGCACCAGAGAACCAGGCTGCCCCCTGCAATGCGTGCAAACTGCTCCCTTACAGCCGGACTCGCTAGAATCTCCTCACCCTCCCTCAGCAACAGCGAGTGTTCTCCTCTCCAACGCGTCTATCCTATCCAGAAGCTCGTTTAGCTCGGTAGAGAGCAACGAGCGCTGCCACACGCGCGGATCCTCCTCGTCCCACATGCAGCACGCGCAGCAGCACAAAGAGCACGTGCTTGCACAGGTTGCCGTTGCCGTAGTCTGGGCACGTGCACGACGGCTGCTGCGAAATGGTAACCGTGTAGACGTTACCGGTTGCGCCCAGCACGTGGAAGTTACAGGAGCACGGCGGAGCGGGGAGGCGGAGGGAGGAGGGGTGGAGGCGGGGGTGTGGGGGGCGGAAAGAGCGCGAGTGGGGGAACTGGCGAGAGTGGGGGTGGGGGAGTGGAAAATCGAGAGAGCACTTGGGGGTGTGCCAAGGGGGAGGATGGGGAGAGAGAGGATTGCGGAGGCGGAAGTTGTGGGGAGGAGGGGTGCGGGGAGGCGGAAGAGCTAGAGCGAGACCTGTATCTCCTGCACCACCCGCGCCACCCGAGCCAGCGCAACATTCCCCCTGCTAGGCGGCCTCGCCAGTTCCGCGGGGCGCGCGCGGCCAGTCAAAGCCGATTAAGTACAGACGATGCACGTAGGCGCGTTCTATTCGGTCTAGAACCGCACGCGACGGGTGCGGAAGGAAACGCGTTAGCGCTTCTCCACTACTGGCTTCGCGGCTCGGCCTCGCGAACCGCGCGAGGCTCTAACGGCTCGCGAAGGTGAGGGAGTCGAATTAACGGCTGAGATTGCGAGAGCCGTTTCCGCCGCTTGGCGCGCTTGGCGCTTCCGGCCGTGACTTGCGCCGGTCTCCGCAAAGCCTATCAAAGTTTCCGCCGGGTCTATTACAGATTCCCCCAAGTATATCGCGGTTTCCGCCGTTGCGCCAACGGCTCCGCGCGGCCTCCCCAGCCGTCGCGGTCGTTCCCCAACGACCTCCTACTGCTCCCGTTTCCGCCAAGACTATCGCGGTTTGGGGAGAGCTACCTCCGGTAATTGCGGGAGTAACTAAGTCTATCGCGGTCGCGCGAGTGCTGCCAATCGCAATGGCGGAGGTTCTCCCAGTCGCGGTAGCGGGGATACTTTCAAACGGCGCAGCGGTGCTCCGAATCGCGGTCGCGGGAGGGCGTCCAGATAGCGCAACAGTGCCCCCACCAATTCCAATGGCGGGGGTGCTTTCAAATGGCGCAGCAGTGCTCCCAGTCGCGGTCGCGGGAGGGATTCCAGATAGCGCTCCGTCAGAAGGCGCTTCGGACAGAAGGCCGCTATCCGCGTGGGTAGTTAATGCTAACCGCCTCTTTCGGGAACCGCTAGCCATTGGCAGGAAAGTGGAAGCTTGAGGGACTCGAGAAGGCGGGAAATAGCGCGAAGTGAGAACCGAGGGGAACTTCAGACTGACGGGGACGAATAACGAAGTGACCTGTAGAGTGGATACAGACAGAATGTTAATACCGACGAGAGGAGTGTGTTAATGGTGGACCACCACTATACGCTGCTTTCACATTCACACGTCCTAGCAGCACCACGTGCTGACATTGCAATGTGAATGCAGCAGACGGCAAAGCTTTCAACCAAGCAAGCACGATGCAGAGTGGGTAGGAAATGTACGCTTA